>PITA01008620.1:0-35170 GCA_004023965.1 Spilogale gracilis | reverse complement strand
GGCTCCAAGTGTGCAGAAGGCTGGGTGTCCCCACTCCAACAGAGCTTATAAAGAAAGGGGGCGCTCATGCGGCACCTGGATGGCTCAGTCCTTAACGCGTCTGCCTTCAGCTCGGGTCATAATCCCAGGGTCCTGGGATCGAGCCCCGCATCGAGCTCCCTACTCAGTGGGGAGTTTGCTTCTTCCCCTCCCACTCCTCTTGCTTGTTGTGTTCCCTCTCTCACTAACTCTCTGTCAAATAAATAAATAAACCTTTTTTTAAAAGATTATTGATGTATTTATTTATTTATTTGGGAGACAGCATGAGAGGGGAGAAGGTCAGAGGGAGAAACAGACTCCTCACAGAGTTGGGGGCCCAATGCAGGACTTGATCTCGGGACTCCAGGATCATGACCTGAGCCGAAGGCAGTTGCTTAACCAACTGAGCCACCCAGGCATCCCATAAATAAAACCTTTTAAGGAAAAAAAAGAAAGGGGTATCATTACTATGTAACATTAGAACCATCCAACAGGGCCGAGAGCGGAAAGCCGACGGTGTGAGGCGTGTAAGACATTAGAGCCTGGAGGCTCCCAGGTGATTCTCCGGTCAAACACGAACAGAGCACAGACAGGTAAAGCGACTTGTCCGTGAACGCCTGCACCGCGGGAGCAAATCCCATCTTCCTGACTTCTCCTTCACACCAGCTGTCTTCCTTAGAAATTACTTCGCAAACGGTCAAGTCTTAATCTTTCATACTTTTGTGACGCTGAAAACACGATTCTGGAAAAAAAAAAAAAACAAAACCTACCCAATCTTCAAACCTTTAATTCCTCCAGGCAGTGTTCTCATGTTCTCCTGGCTTCCAATCGAATTGTGTGGGTCTCTGCTACTGCTCCCACAATTCTATACTGTAACCCCTAGCTTGCTATCTGATGTAGAAAGGTCTGCCTCCAAGTAAGAGAAGGGCAGACACTCTTCTTCTCCAGACACTGCCTTAGCTACTGCAGACTTCTTGAACTCTTAAAGAAAACTACTCAACCCCCTGATGGCAGTTTGAAGCCAATCAGTCAGTCTTCATTTATTCTCAGCCCAAAGCATCACACTGTGCACAGAGGGGTGGAACTGGGATTCCAACCCAGACTAGGTGACTTTCCAGCCCTCAACAGCCAGGCCCTCCACCAACCTCTCCCGCCTGTAACACTCGATCACCCGGCACCAAGGCCGCGCACATAAGCCGCACTTGCTACCTGCGCCAAAGTGAATAAACAGATGAATGAAACAGAAATTAAACTCCACTTTCAGAGACAGAATGAATTTTATATACAATTGTTAAGTAAAACATCAGGGTCCTAGATACTACCCTTAATGAGTACAAAGTGTGCTCTTAGATGAGAGCAAGGTTTAATGCATTTAGCAAACAAGAGTCTACACTAGAGCAAACAAAGAAATCCTGTAAGCACCAGTTTCCAAGTCCAAACCAATCTCAGAAGACTGAGTCAGTGAAAGAGCACAAGAGTTTTTCTTCTGTGAGCCCCTTTCCCAATGTCTATAGCACCTATTAGGAATCATGCCGACGCCCTACTCTTCCATCCCAATCCTCACGCAAAGGGGCCACCTCTTGGCAAACTAAAAGAGAGGGGAGGGGAACAGGTAGAGAGAACAACACCTCTGCGGTACAAGTCCAGTCCAGTTGTCAGTCACGAAAGCTCAATCCCTGAATGGTAAAATGGCCCATCTTTGGGCGCCTGGCTGGCTCAGTGGGTTAGAGTCTCTGCCTTTGGCTCGAGTCATGATCTCAGGGTCCTGGGATCGAGGCCCGCATTGGGCTCTCTGCTCAGCAGGGAGCCTGCTTCCTCCTGTCTCTCTCTCTGCCTGCCTCTCTGCCTACTTGTGATCTCTCTCTCTGTCAAATAAATAAGTAAAAATCTTTAAAAAAAAAATGGCCCATCTTCACAACTCCTCTGGGTCTTGGGACCCCTGTCTGCATCCCCCTACCCACTAAAGGCACACGCCCACCTTGATCTTTAGAACCACAAGTACACCCTCCAGATCATGACACACAAGTCACAGAAGAGGCCTTGGAAGCCCATACTACTTCTGGACAGCTACCCAGGCCAACTTCAAAACAGTGACCCGAAGGTAAAACGCTCCACATGCTATCACCGATTCCATCCCCAGCAGGAAATCAGTGAAGACGTTTGCTCTTTATGAAGGGCCACTCACCAACGCCTCATGACCCTTTCAGTTAAGAGAGAACATTCCCTTTAACTTCAGCACTGCAAATGACCATCAACTCTCCAACATAAAAGCCTCTCTTTATCTGTTCACTTGGCCTTCTCTTAAAGTACTTAAGCATAAGAATTTTTTGACCTCCAACAAAAATCAAAGAAAACCCTACTTGCTCCAGAATGAAACATCCAAAAGCCACAGCCTGAGTGTCTTGCTGGAAGCCATGTGCTGATGGTTCCCAAAGGAGTCTTTTTCTTAAGCAGCAATTCTGACCCACCAAGGCAGCCCAGCCACCTACACAAGTGCCTTCTAAAGCACAGCTTACCTTGTAATTGCTAGAGTTCACCCAAGAGGTAGCAAGCCCATCCACAAGCTTATCTAACATGGTCTGGTCATGTTCAAGGTCAGCAGACTTCTGCTTGTCTGAGAAATAGTCTATAAGCTCTTGGCCAACCTGCAGTCGTCTCCCCACATCCTTCTGCAGCACCTGTGCCAGGCAGGACTCCATGCGAGGCTCCATGGTGGGATTCAAACCCAGATCCAGCAGAAGCTAGAGGGCAGTCAGGGTGACACCCTCCCAGTAAATGTACCCGGGAGGTTGCCTCTTTGTTCGCTGAAAGTAGTTACTAAGAGCCTGTGTTTCAAAGATGCAATCCGGGGAATGGCAACAATGCACCATGTGTGTCTGAAGAGCAGCTGGTAGGATATTAAAAGTCCAATTTAAATAACTAGTAGGAGATAAAGGAGTGAGCGGTCGAGTGAGGTTCTACTATTGGGTCTGAAATTCTTCATAATTCAGCAGTCCATTCTGAAAAGGGAAAGAGAACGACAAATCAGCACAGATAACAAAACATCCAAATGTTATGACACACTAAATCAAAGACAAAGCAATTTGCGCTACAGAATCATTTATAATCACAAGTGGGTGAGAAGCATGAATGCTTGGCAACCACACCAGAATAACATAATTATTATTTTTACCAGAAAGAACATGGAAGCCCAAAGCAAAGAGCCAATGAGCTACACAGTTGGTAGGTTGATGTTTTTCACAACTTTCCATCTTGTAAATGAGCCAGTGAGGAAAGCAGTCTTTTTTCTGCTTCAGCTAGCATATTTATTTGTAGCTTGGGATTTTGCTTCCCACCAAAAACCTAGCACCGCTCTGCGTGTGAATCACTGGAGGTACTGTAGCTTACAGCTTTACTCTGAGTTCTCAAAAAAAACTGTGCTAGAAATGGGACAGGCTCCATAGAAACACCACTGACCAAAGTGGCCGGGCTGCCAACATGAACCAAAGGCAGCACGTCCAACAAACTTCTTGCTCAGTAGCTTGACAACCGAGTGAACAGTCATCCCTGCCGCCGCCTCCTCCCTCCAACAAAGAGAAAGGGCTGATGGGAGGGAGAAACGGGAACAGGCCCACAGGCTGATCCCCTCCGGACAGTGCTCTCAGCTGACAACAGCACCATTTGGACCTGGTGTTTTGTTATATAGAAAATCAGGAGATCTCAAAATCATGTTATGGGGAGATTATACCAAAACTGTTTTCATTAGATAAACTCCGGAAGCGGAACAGTTATCTATTGCTGCTGGAGCAACTGTACACATCTGTTTCTTACTTCAGCGTCTTCTCTTGATTCTTTTCATTCTAACCGAAGACGACCCACAGAAAACCTGTCTTCAAGACGCAGCACCTCCCTGACTCTGCACTAAATGGAACTGTTCCTCACAGCAACAGTCGATCCCGGCAATCAGGGGTCCTAGCAGATAACTATGAACTTATACATCAAGTAAAATTACAAGTCTGTGCAGAAGAATCCTTCCCCTTTCTCATATCACCTCATCCATCCCTACCCTCAAGAGCCCAGTGCACTTCCTGAGTTCCAGAACCAGACACGTCTGACACCAAAAGGAATCATTTAAAGTGAAGTCATTCAGGGGCGCCTGGGTGGCTCAGTTGGTTGGATGACTGCCTTCGGCTCAGGTCATGGTCCCGGAGACCCGGGATCGAGCCCCACATCGGGCTCCCTGCTCGGCGGGAAGCCTGCTTCTCCCTCTCTCACTCTCCCTGCGTGTGTTCCCTCTCTCATTATGTCTCTGTCTGTCAAATAAATAAAATCTTTAAAAAAGATAAAAATAAAAAAAATAAAGTCGAGTCATTCAATAAGGAAGTCCCTCCTTCAAAAGCCCCTGCCACACGATTACCCATCTTCTACTTGCATGGGGCTGAGGGCCAGGCCACACTGGAGAAGACTCACTACGACTCACTATCTCCCATGGCAGAGGAGGTAGCTGTTTTCCAGTCACTTTATACCCTGGAACTCGTCCCTCCTTCATAAGAAGGACCTTCAGATACATAAAAGCAGCTACTACCCTTCATTCCAATTTTTAGTCTGAACAAAATATCCACAGTTCCTTAAGCAGCTCTCGTGTTGGCCTAAAGAAGGCATCAGTGAGTGATACAGGAAAACTGGAGAAACTAAGAGAACCTTTTCTTTCTTGGCCCAATATTAGCCAAGAAGCAAATAAAACAAGGGTGGGCTTGTGGTGGATTAAAAATGGCCACAAATTCTTCTTCTTTTTTCCCCACCAAGGTGGGGCCTTAGTCCCCTTCCCATGGTGACCCAGGGTTGGCCCTGTGACCGGCTTTGGCCAGGAGCAAATCAGCTACAGCAAAAGGAAGCAGAGACAGAGGCAGGCGCCGGGGCTTGCCCTCTGAGAATGCCACCCTGGGCCTGCCACGCGGTGAGGAAGCTCCTGGAGCTGGAGAGGCCCTGTGGGAGAGAACCAACGCAGCCCAACCAGCAGCCAGAAGCACCGCGGGACTCGTGAGTGCATCCATCGGGGACCGCTTAGCCCTTTCAGTCGTCACCTGACTGCAGCTACGCAAATAAGTCTAAGGAGACAAGCAAAAAAATTACCTAGCCAAAATACAGAATTATGAGAAATAATATTTCATTGTTGTTTCAAGCCACTAAGTTTGTGGTGGTTTGTTATACACCGACAGACAACAGATTTACCCTACCTTCCCCAAACATCTATCTTTCATTCTCAATGAAAACAATCTCCTATCCTTCACTCCTTCGAAGGCCTAAAATCAACAGATGCTAACCAATAATGATAATAATCACACGGTTTTTAAGCATCAAGTTCCATGCTAGACCATTATATACATGATCTTTAACTCTCCAACCAACTGTATAAAGTAGGTACCGAAATCCCTATTTTACAGATAAAAAAAACAGAGCAAAGTAATATCCCAAGGCCCCACGGCCAATTAGTTTCCTTTCCCCACCTTCAAACCCTTGATTATAAGTCTGGCCTGGTTCTGCTCTCACTCAAGGAAAGGAGGTCGGCCTTCATGCTCAGGTAGGAAGCAACAGGCTAGAGAACAAAGTGTGCACTGCTAGGAGAGGAATGACCCCATTCATTCACGTCTCTACTGTAATTTTTAAAATATGTAATATATCAAAAGCTCCCCTTCAACTAGAACTGCCTAAGATTTCTAACAAATAAAAGTATATGCTTCTTGAAGGGAGCTATGCAATGAAGGCTTAACATACTCAAAAGTAGGCCACAAACTCCTGTGCACAAACCCCACAGAATGACAGATGCTGGAAGCCACCAGGCATTAGGCAGATTAGGGTCTCTCTTTTCTCTTTTTCTCCATAACTCAAAGAAAAAAAAAGTAACTGATAATCCTCTCTTATATTTATTTTATTAAACTGGGTTTTCGGGGTACCTTTTTCCTATACCCATGAGCATTTTCTCCTTCTCTTCTTTCAAAGGCATTCAGGGAATATCAATCACATGGGTCCCGACTCACGAAGCACAGAAGTGCAAAATCTCCCTCCCACTCCTGCCCCTCAGCTGCCCGGTTTCCCTGCTTAAAAAGCAAATAATGGCCCTAGTTTCCTGTGTATCCTTTCAGAGATATTTTTAGCGATCCAAGTAAATAAATATATGTCCTTTTCCCTGTACCCCCCCCCCCGGAATTTTCTAAACCAACAAAAATACAAGCAAACTTTCATGGCAACAGAATTATAAAAACGTTATATTAAAAAATGCAGAAAACAGAATATAAACAACAGGAGGAGGGGGTAAAAATCTCTTTTTACCACCCACATCCTGTCCAGGCCCTCTCCAAGGGAACAGCCCAACAAAGAAACAGGTCTAAAGTTAACCAGATGTTACCTGTGGCTGGATCAAATAAAAACCAGGTCTGTTATATGTAAGGCATTACTGGAAGGCACCGGGACACAAGAGTAAACAGAACTCAGCTTTTGCCCAGAGAGAGTTTAAGAAACCAGCACAGCACCTATTCACATTAGTTCTGAAATCGTCATTCAGGAGAGTAGCATCATGACACCTGATGGCAGTACCAACATTAGAAATTACTCAGGGAGGGGCGCCTGGGTGGCTCAGTTGGTAAAACGACTGCCTTTGGCTCAGGGCATGATCCCAGAGACCCGGATCGAGTCCCACATCGGGCTCCCTGCTCCGCGGGAAGCCTGCTTCTCCCTCTCTCACTCCCCCTGCTTGTGTTCCCTCTCTAGCTGTGTTTCTGTCAAATAAATAAATAAAATCTTTAAAAAAAAGAAATTACTCAGGGAACACCTGTCTGGCTCAAAAGGGTAAGCATCCAACTCTTGAGTTCAGCTCGGGTCATGATCAAGGGTGCCGAGACTGAGTCCCACGTCAGGCCCCACGCTCAGTGGGGAGTCATGCTTGGGATCCTCTCTGCCTCTGCGCCTCCCCTGCCTGCCCTCCCTCTCTAAAGAAAAAAAAACAAAGAAATTACTCAGAATGTGGACTGAATAAGTCACAGGGATGAAAGCTCCAGCACAGGGAATAAAAGCAACAGCATCGTATGTAGAGAGACGGTGGTTACACTTGTGTTGAGCACAGAATAACGTACAGACTTGGGGAATCACTATGCTGTACACCTGAAACTAATGCGATGTTGTATGTCAACTATACTTCAACAAAAAGAAAAAAAAAGGGAAAAAAATTACTCAGAATGTAAAACTATTTCTAAGTTTTAAAAAAGTACTACTCACACATTTTCCAAAAATAAGAGAAATGTAAAAATAATATAAAAGGAAAGTTAGGTACCTTAGAATAGCCAAGTACCTTTCCTCCCCTTAATTTATTAGGCTAAGTGTTCTCCTTTAGAAAGATCTCACCATAAAAGCTATGGAGCCCATTAGATGTTATTGTATCAGACCCTGGGAAATAGCCACATTCCAGGTATTTCTGAAAAAAATGCCCCAAACCTCTAAAACTCATCCCCAACTGCAAAGGGCCCTTCCATTCCCCAACATCACGACCGTTCTTGGCCCCCAGTATAGCAGTTAGGGCCAAGCCCCCCAACCTTTCCCTACCACATCAGCTTGGTCATACCTATGGGGGAAAAACAGTAAGAGATCAAAACAATGGTCCTACAGTCATTCTCGCTTACAGTACCCAGGAAAGTAGAAATTAACAGACCAACTTTACTAGAACAATAGCCCAACTCCTGCTAGGGACCAACAGGAAGACGTTAAAAAAATACCACCTCCAAAAAGAATGGAGAAACACACAATTAGAGACCCTGAGGTAATGAAAAGAACAAGGCAGTTAAGAAGTCCAGCCTCCAGTCTTGACTCCGCCACTTCCTGAGTGGCACTGGGGAGAATACGGGCTCTACATTCATTAAATAAGATGACGAATGGAAAGGGTTTGCACAGGACATTTTTGAAAATTAGCTCCTGGGGCACCTGGGTGGCTCAGCTGGTTAAGCGTCTGCCTTCAGCTCAGGTCATAATCTCTGGGTCCCAGAACAGAGGCCCACCCCAGGCTCCCTGCTCAGTAGGGAGCCTGTTTCTCCCTCTTCCTCTGCCCCCCCCATACCCCTCCCCTTAACTTGTGCTCTCTCTCAAATAAGTACATAAAATCTTTAAAAAAAAAAAATAGCTCCTGTCTCTATTCCCTTCATTACCATAATTAGTGAGTGGCACTTAGGTACCCAACTATAGAAGCTGTTGACAATGGAGGATGGCAGGAGGGTGGGATTCACAATGGAGGATGGAGGATGGGTGGGAGAGAACAGAACTGACTATAAACTCTGCTCTGTAGACTACTCCCTAAGAAAAGCCACAAGTAGGATCGTTTTCACCTAGTTCAAAACAAGTTAACATTTCTCATAGATCTCTGGGTTGGCTGGGCCCAGCTAGAAGGTTCTACAAATCTCACCTGGGATCATTCATGTCACTGTTGTCACCTGCTGGCTTCAAGAGTCCACAGTGGCATCACTCATGTCTGACACACCGATGCCAGCTGCCGGCTGGACCTCTTGCCACATATGCTCTCTAACCATTCAGTCACCCGGCCTGCAGCTCACTGTATAACGCTGAGAGCATTCCAAGGCAGCAAAGACGGAAAGTGCCAGGCCTCTCAGGGCTGAGAATCCAGAACTTGCAAATCACTCCTGCTACATTCTGAGATCAAAGCAAGTCACAAGGCCAGCCCAGATTAAGTGTGAGGAAATGGATACTACCAATTAATAGGAGCTACAGGATGCCTGGGGCCACGTTTTTGAGTCTAACACATATACATTCAATGGGTATTTGCAGAATGGATACATGGATAAAAATAGATGGCATGAATACATCTGTATTCTGGTTACCTGTTACCAGGCTAATCTCAATGACTTTTATTGACTCATCATATATCACATCTCACTACAGAAAATGCAACAGACGTAACTATAATCCATGGCTTGACTTGAAAATGCTTCCAACTTACTTGGAAAGAACAAAATGCACAAAAAGCCTATCACTGTAATAATTCACCACTAACACAGGGTGCACATTAAATTTCACGGGTGGAATGCTGCTCCCGCCAAATTAGGCATATGATTTGTACTGTGGCAACTCCGAGAAGGCCTGGAATGACCAAGTTAAAACAACGTATGCCCATCAGGTAACAGGGGAAATGATAAAACTTAATGGGGGAGAAAAGCCTAAGCAAATGAGGGAGAAAGACACTTGCAAACAAGAGGGAAGAAGCATGCTAAGGAGAGACCTGTGACGTAGGTAGGCATTGTTAATTCCCTCTTCAAAGATAAAGAAATAAAACTCAGAAAGACTCAAAACAACAAAAAACTGCCCAAAGTTTTAATCATGTCAGTAATTGAAAACCAGAGCTGCCTAGCCTTACGGTTTGCATTCTTAACATGACCCTACAACACTCTACTACCACGCTGAAAACCCAAAGTACGGGCACTTGATCATTGAAACACGAAAATGGTAAAGAGCTATAGCATGTGGGGCATAAGAAGTAGAGGATTAGGAAACAAGAAATCAAATCACAAGTACTTAGGAAGCTTTAATAAAATAATATTTCATATTATAATACCAAGAAGGGCAATCTAAACTAGCAGCACAACAAGGCGAGTAACCACATTGAAAATCTCCCTGGAAAATATGCAGAAAGCAGTTGTAATACTTTAAAAGCCAACTCTGGAAGCCAGGTATTAGAAGAATTTATTCACATTAAGTCAAAAGCGATGTGTTTCTATCAACAAGACCACGTTTTTTGCATTGTAATGATTTTTAAAATATGGCCTGAAATTTTACAAAGACCCTCTGCCTTGCCCTGCTGGCAAGAAATCTCCATTCTCACTCTCCCCATGCCTCCTTCTGTTCTTTCCTTCTCTGCCCCCTCAGCCCACCCGCTTCGGAGCGCACGCACTCACTCAGTGAGCATTTACTCCGGGCCGGTGATTTGCCCGGCGTGTACTGTGCTAACGACTGGAGATCATAGAATGTGAGGCTTGGTCCAGGCCCTCCAGCAGGAGCCCGACACCCGGAAGAAGGAAGAGACGGAAAGGCAAACAGCTGTGATAGTATCAGGAGGCATCCCAAGCAGGATGTTTGTAGAAGGTGCTGCAGGTGGCAGAGAAAGGAGACAAAACGCTGCCTTGAGGAAATGCTAGTGGGAATTTCAGAGCTAGGGCAGGACTCACTCTCCCAGCGAGGCCCCGCTTTCATTTGTCAGCCAGCACTCACTGGCCAGCCCGGGCAGACTGGGCCTCAGCCTCCCTGTCTCGCTCCTTCCCTGCTTCAGCATCCTTCAGTGGCCTCTGTCTTCAGCCACCTCAGACCTCTAGTCCCAGGTGTCTGCTCTCACGCCTCTGCATCCCCTCCTCATCTCTCAGCTCCCTGACATCTCTGCAATCCCGCTTTTCCACCACAACTGCCGTCCTTCCCGCTCCATGCTCAAGCACGTGGCCCCAGCCTCCTCAAGTTCATAAAACGCCTACCCAATGTGACCTTCCTTTTACTCAGGACTCAATTCCACGGCCATGTTAAAAGCCTGAAACTCGGGGCGCCTGGGTGGCTCAGTTGGTTAAGCGACTGCCTTCAGCTCAGGTCATGATCCTGGAGACGCGGGATCGAGCCCCACATCGGGCTGCCTGCTCGGCGGGAAGCCTGCTTCTCCCTCTCTCACTCCTCCTGCTTGTGTTCCCTCTCTGCCTGTGTTTCTCTCTGTCAAATAAATAAAATCTTTAAAAAAAAAAAAAAAAAAAAAGCCTGAAACTACCCTCAACTCTCTCCCCTCCTTTGTAGCAAGTCTGAACCTTGGAAGAGCCTGACACACAATCCGGTGCCTTCTCGGGCCTGCAGCAAAGTGTCCATCATGCTGAAGGAACACACACACACGCACGTCCAATCGATTTCATTTTACACTGAGAATCTCAAACTTCACAAAGTATCCCAAGCCAGCATCCCAACTCCCGTTCTCTAGTGAGTCTGTTCCGCCCTTCTCTCCAAAATGCCTTTCCGATCTTCTCCCCAGGGGCCCCTGTACCCTGCCCAGTAGCCTGCGCCGTTCTCCCTCCCAGGACAGCAGCTGCACTGATGCGCTTCCTGTTCACCCCCTCGCCCTCCTGCCCCTCGGATCAGGCTTCACCTGCCACCACTCCCCAGTAGCTGCTCATCAGGATCACAGATGACTTGCACGCTGGCAAATCCAAGTAATACTTTTCTGCACTTGGCTAACTCCAACTCTCCACGGCATTCTAAGGCCGGCCGCGCAGTCCTTCTTGAAACACTTCCCACTTTCATGAAAACAAATGGTCATGACTTCCCGCTCCTTTTCTGGCTGTGCCTAGTTTAGTGTCTCTAAGCATCTCTGCTCTGCTTCCAAAGGGGCTGAGGGGCTCACACCAATGCCTCTCATCTTCTGACCCTGCTCACTCCAAAACACTCGGCGTCCATTAACTGCCTTTAAACGGATGACCTCCAAACTGTTTCCTCCAGGGTATCTCTGAACTCATGGCCCCCCTAGCCTCACTCTTGCTCTTCCTTCTGCCTTAAACGCTGTCCATGTGCCTACGGTAGCTTGGTTGTGGGCCTCGATCCTTCAGCTTAAGGGTCACCTCCTCAGCAAGTCCTTCGAAGACCATTCCTAGGAGGGACCCATCACGGCACCCTGTTCCCTTCCTTCAAAACCCTTATGACAAACATCCTATTGCATGTTTGTTTACCTATCTGTTGTCTGTTTTCCTGCCGGACTGTCAGTCTTATGAAGGTGGGGGCTCTGTTTATTATGTTCGCCTAATGCCTATAATTGTGCCTGTTACACACCGGCACAGTTTTGTATATTTTGAGAAATATTTGTTAAAAGAATGAAGTGTGAGCTAAAAATCAAAAGTTACTGCAATCATTAAGGGAGTTCTTTTTCTTCTTGGCATGCAGGACTAACTGGAGGGTAGGAAAAATGTAAAACACATTCCAGGTAAAAGGAACGTGCAAATACATACAGACACAGCACAAGAGACTGTCAGAGGAAAAGCAGCAATTTGGAAAGGCCAGAGCGCTAGCTCTCAACCTGTAAACGCTGACCCCACCCCTAGGATGAGAGCACATAGTTATTACAAGAATGTTTGAGCTTTCTTCCATATGTACAAGCAAACATTACCCAGGAGCTGAATAAGTCTTCATATCCACAATTTTTCAAACTCGGCTACAAGAAGTTATGAATTCTTAAAGGCAAAGATAATATAAAAGCAATTTTAAGTTCTTTTAGTTTGATCGTTTTTCTCAATTAACAAATACTAGAAATTCCACTTCTGTAGAGCTCTGTGACGTTGGACACTAAGAAGAGTTCTTAGCCTCAAAAAGTCTGGAAATTAAAAAAAAAAAAAAGGTCTGGAAATATCCAGTTAGGCATACAGCAGAAAGACTGGACACAAGAGAATGCCCAACAATCATTTTCTAGCTCCAAAATCAGGTGGCCTTCATTCAGGGAGCTCTACACAAATCATCTATGAAAAGCAGAATCAAGAGGCTTGGGTGGGCAGAAAATTATTTCCCTGGGAAAGATCATTAAAATCTGGAATTATTCAACTGATCACAAGACCATAAGATTCTGCGGTAGGGAGAAGAAAAATCAGAGTTAATCTCTCAATCACTCACCCCAGTATGAATAATAATTAACTACAGTGAAGTTAGGACAAAAAACAGCCACAAATGCCCAAAAGGGAATAAAAGGAGAAGGTTCACCATATTCCACTGAAAGGGCAGGCCATGTGAATAGGAAAAAAATCATTACCGTTGCTTCATTTCTGGTAGCAACACTATCCATTGCACTTTTCTGTATATTCTTAGTATTTTCTATGACGAATGTATGTTACCTTCATAATTATAAACAGTAAAGTACTATTTAATACTCAGGCACCGCCATCTCATAATGGATGAACAGTTCCCTTTCAATATTATGGAATACAATGTACAACGGTCAATGAACTGTAAAACAAGAAGGAAGTCTGAAATTAAGACGATGAAAGTAGTGCACCAATTATTTCCACCACATATGTGGTGGTGAAAAACACGCTGGTGAAGAAAAATAAATGGCAAAGCAAAAACAAAACAATAACCCAGCAACTCCACATTACTGTACATATACTAGAAGAAAATAATAGAAGATACCATACCAGAAAAAGATAACTTCTTCATACCAATGAATACTTGCCTTCACTAGTATTTTTTTCCTTTACTAGTATTTTAATGAAGTAATTTTTTAATCTTTCAGATTAAAACATTTAAGTATTAAAATATCAAAAATATTTAAAATATTGTTTTCTTTTTTTAAAGATTTTATTTATTTATTTGACAGAGAGAGAGAGGAGGAAGCAGGCTCCCTACTGAGCAGAGAGCCCACTGCGGGCCTAGATCCCAGGACCCTGAGATCATGACCTGAGCCGAAGGCAGAGGCTTTAACCCACTGAGCCACCCAGGCACCCTGTTTTCTCTTTCAATTGTAAAAGTATGGGGATAGCTTTAATTTTGTTTTTGCTTCTCCTGCGGCAGGTTTAAAATGATAAAAATTACTTCTACTGGGCGCCTGGGTGGCTCAATGGGTTAAGCCTCTGCCTTCAGCTCAGGTCATGGTCTCGGGGTCCTGGGATCAAGGCCCACATGGGGCTCTCTGCTCAGCAGGGAGCCTGCTTCCTCCTCTCCGTCTGCCCGCCTCTCTGCCTACTTATGATCTCTCTCTCTTTTTCTCTCTCTCTCTCTGTGTCAAATAAATAAATAAAATATTTTTTAATTGCTTCTACTTTTATTCTGCTCCTCAGAACTTCGTCAAAGATGTAAGAAGATGGATATGCACTGAGAATTGCCAAAATTCGGTGATAAGTGCGTGAGGGTTGTTATACTCTTATCTCTACTTCTGTATGTGTTTAAAATTGTCTGTAATCTTTTTAATTTTTACTTTTTCTTTTTTAAGATTTTGTTTATTTGACAGAGAGAAACACAGTGAGAGAGGGAACACAAGCAGGGGGATTGAGAGAGGGAGAAGCAGGCTTCCCGCTGAGCAGGGAGCCCCATGTGGGGCTCGATCCTGGGTCTTCGGGATCATGACCTGAGCCGAAGGTAGTCGCTTACCCAACTGAGCCACCCAGGCGCTCCTAATTTTTACTTTTTTTTAAGATTTTATTTATTTGAGAGAGAGGGACAGCCTTTTGTGTCTGCCTTCCTTCAATCAGCATGCTATTTTCAAGGCTTATCCATGTTATAGTATGTATCGGTACTTCATTCCTTTTTATGCCTGAGTAATAGTCCATTGTACAGATACACCATATTTGTCCATATACTTCCCTGTTGATGGATATTTGGATCGTTTCTACTTTTTGGCCCTAATATATAATGCTACTATGAACATTCCTGAACAAGTTTCATATGGATATAGTTTTAATTTTCTTCAACACACAAACAGGTGTTCACTAGAATATAGGATATGATAACTAAGTTTAGCTCTTGGAAGAACTGCCAATCTATTTTCCAAAATGGCTACACCATTCTATACTTCCACAAGCAATACATGAGGGTTCCAATTTCCCTACATCTTCAGCAAGACTTACTATTTATTACAGTCATTTTAGTGGGTTGGAATGGCATCCCCTTGTGGTTTTGATCTGCATTTCCCTAATGACTAAGGAATATTGAGCTTCTCTTCCTGGGTGTGGCCATTTGAACAACTTCTTTGGAGAAATATTTAATCAAATCTTTTATTTCTAATTGGATTATCTGTCTTTTTATTGTTGACTGTAAGAGTTTTTATATGTTCTGGATAAAAGTCCTTTATTTTCCCTCATTGTGTGAAGTGTGCTTTCATTTTCCTGACAGTGTCATTTGAAAAATAATCAATCTTGACAAAGCCCATTTTCTGGTTTTTTTTTTCCTTTTGTTGCTTGTGTTTTAGATATTACACCAAAGAAATCATTGCCTATTGTACCACAATGAAAAAGAAAAGACATACTGCCTAATCCAAGGTCATAAAGATTTATATCTGTTTTCTACCAAGAGTTTTATAGTTTCAGAGTCAGGTCTATAATTCTAAATTCATGTGTATACAGAAATGAGAAAAGGGTCCAAATTCATTCTTTTGCATGTGGATATCCACTTGTCCCAGCGCCATCTGTTGAAAAGACCATTCTTTCGGGGGTGCCTGGGTGGCTCACTGGCTAACAGTGGACTCTTGGTTTCAGCTCAGGTTGTGATCTCATTGGTGGTGAGACTGAGTCCTGCATGAGACTCCACACTCAGCTGGGAATCTGCTTAAAGATTCTCCCCCTCTGCCCCTTTGCTGTACGTGCACTCTCTAACCTTAAAAAAAAAGAAAAAGAAAGAAAGAAAAGACCATCCTTTCCCCCACTGAAAGACAGTTGTGATTACTATTCCTTTATACTAAGTAATCCAAGTCTTCCAACCTTGTTCTTTTTCAAGATTGTTTTGGCTATTACTAGGTCCCTTGTATTTCCATATGAATTTTAAGAGCAGCCTGTCAATTCCTACAAAACAGGCAGGTAGGATTTTTTTTTTTTAAGATTTTATTTATTTATTTGACAGACAGAGATCACAAGTAGGCAGAGAGGCAGGCAGAGAGAGAGAAGGAAGCAGGCTCTCTGCTGAGCAGAGAGCCGAATGCAGGCCTCAATCCCAGGACCCTGAGATCATGACCTGAGCCGAAGGCAGAGGCTTCAACCCACTGAGCCACCCAGGCGCCCCAGGCAGGTAGGATTTTTTTTTTTTTTTTTTAAGATTTTTTTAATTTATTTGACAGAAACACAGCCAGAGAGGGTACACAAGCAGGAGGAGTGAGAGAGGGAGAAGCAGGCTTCCTGCTGAGCAGGGAGCCCGGATGTGGGACTCGATCCGGGGTCTCCGGGATCATGACCTGAGCCGAAGGCAGTGCTTAACCAACTGAGCCATCCAGGCGCCCCCAGGCAGGTAGGATTTTAAGAAGGAGTATACCAAATCTGTAGATCAACTTGGAAAGTACTGCCTCTTTAACAATATTAGGTAATCTGATCCATGAATACAGGATGTCTTCCCATTTTAGATTTTTAAGTTCTTCCAGTGACATTTTAGTTTTCAGAGTATATAAGATTTATACTATTTTTGTTAATTTTATCCTAAGTATTTTTTATTTTTTATAGCTATTGTGAACAGGATTTTTTTTAGTTTCATTTTTGAACTATTCATTGCAAGTATTAGGAATACAACTGTTTTTCATTTATTGATTTTACATCCTTCAACTCTGAACTCGTTTATCAGTTCTAAGGGGATATTTTTTTTTAAAGAGACATTCCTTTTTTTTTTTTTTTTAAGATTTTATTTATTTATTTGACAGAGAGAAACACAGCCAGAGAGGGAACACAAGCAGGGCGAGTGAGAATGGGAGAAACAGGCTTCCTGCCGAGCAGGGAGCCTGATGTGGGACTCGATCCTGGATCTCCGGGATCATGACCTGAGCAGAAGGCAGTCGCTCAACCAACTGAGCCACTCAGGCGTCCCATAGGAGGATATTCTTTATACAAGATCATGTCATCTGCAAGTTATGGTTTTACTTCTTTTCCTATCTGGATGCATTTTGTTTCTTTTGCTTGTTCTGGTTAGAACCTCCAGTGCAATGTTGAAGAAAAGGGGCATAAAAGGACATCCTTCTCCTGTTCCTGATCTTGGGGAGAATGCATATTCTACCTTTTACCATTATCTATGACATCAGCTGTGGGTATTTGGCCTTTATCCCATTAACGAAGTTCCCCTCTATTCCTAGTTTGGTGAGAGTTTTTATCAAAGGTGTTATGGAGATGTGGTATATATACACAATGGAATATCATGCAGCCATCAAAAAAATGAAATCTTGCCATTTGCCAAGACATGGAGGGAAGAGGATATTATGCTAAGTGAAATAAGTCGATCAGAGAAAGACAATTACCATATGATCTCACTGATATGAGGAAGTTGACAAACAAGGCAGAGGATCACAGGGAAGGGAGGGGAAAATGAAACAAAACAAAACCAGAGAGGAAGACAAGTTTAACAGACTCTTAATCTCAGGAAATAAACGGAGGGTTGCTGGAGTGGAGGAGGAGTGGGAGGGATGGGGTGGCTGGGTGATGGACATCTGGGAGGGTATATACTATGGTAAATGCTGTGAATTATGTAAGAATGAAGAATCACAGACCTGTATCTCTGAAACAAATCAGACATTATACATTAATTTTTTAAAAAGTGTTGGATTTTATTAAATGCTTTTTCTTCAGCTTTTGAGATGATAATGTGCCTTTTATCCTTTATTCTATTAATATGGTGTATTACATTGATTTTCAGTTATCAGACCAACCTTGTATTCCTGATATAAATCCTACCTGGTCATATAATCCCTCTGATACAGTGCTGGGTTCAATCTGCTAGTATTTTGTTGACTTTTTATGGCTATATTCATAAGACACTGCTCTATAATTTTGTAGTGGTATCTTCATATGGTTTTTGTAACACAGCAATAACATGCTCAAAGAATTCCATCCTTCTCTTTATTTTTAAAGAGTCTGAAGAATTTGCATCTGGTAGATACAGCAGAATCACCAAATGTGAAGTCATCTGAGCCTGGGCTCTTTTTTGTGATGTTTTTTGATTGTTAACTCAATCTCTTCACTTATTATTGATGTATTCAGATTGTCTATTTCTTTCTTGAGCTTTCTAGAAATGCATAATTTCATCTAAGTTATCTAATTTGTTGGCATATAATTGTCCCTAGTATCCCTTATCATCTTTATTCCTTTTTTTTTTTTTTAAGATTTTATTTATTTATTTGACAGAGAAAGATCACAAGTAGGCAAAGAGAGAGAGGAGGAAGCAGGCTCCCTGCTGAGCAGAGAGCCGGATGCGGGCCTCGATCCCAGGACCCTGAGATCATGACCTGAGCTGAAGGCAGAGGCTTTAACCCACTGAGCCACCCAGGCACCCTCATCTTTATTTCTGTAAGGACAGTAGTGACATCCTCTCTTTAATTTCTAATTTTATTAATCTGAGTCTTGTCTCTATTTCTCTTGGTCAGTATCTTTTCAATTTTTGGTCTGTTGATTTTCACTGCTGTTATTCTTTATCATTTCTTTCTCTTTTTTTAAAGATTTTACTCATTTATTTGACAGAGAGAAACACAGCTAGAGAGGGAACACAAGCAGGGGCGCAGGAGAAGCAGGCTTCCAATCGAGCAGGAAGCCCAATGCCGGGCTAGATCCTGGGACTCAGGGATCATGACCTGAGCCAAAGGCAGACGACTAACCACTGAGCCACACAGGTGCCACTCTCTTACTAGTCTCTTAAGATGGAAGTTTAGGTTACTGAATTAAGATTCTTCTTTAATTAAAGTTATAAATTTCCTTCTGAGTGCTGCTCTCACTGCATTACCTAAGTTATGGTATGTTGTTTTCTTTATGGCATAAAGTATAGTAAGTGTTCAATAAACATTAATGAACAATGAATGAGTTGTCTTTTTTTTAATTGTGGTAAGTCATACCTAAGATTTACCACTTTTACCACTTTTGAATGTAAATGCAGTAGTATTAAGTACAGTTACACTGGTGTGCAGCCACTGCCACCATGGAATGGTGTGTTTCTATTTCAACCATCTCAGAATATTTTATAATTCTCTTTGTAATTTCCTCTTTTACTCACTGATGACTTAGCAGTGTGTTGCTCTATTTCCACATATTTGTGAATTCCCCCATTTCTCTCTATTACTGATATCTAACTTCATTCTACTGTGATCAGAAAGAGAACATACTCTGTAAGATTTTCATCCTTTTAAATTTACTGACTCTTGTTTTACGGCATAACATGTGATCTGTCCTGCAGAATGTTCCACATGAACTTGAAAATAATGTGGATCGGGGTGCCTGGGTGGCTCAGTTGGTTAAGCGACTGCCTTTAGCTCAGGTCATGATTCCGGAGACCTGGGATCAAGTCCCACATCGAGCTCCCTGCATGGCGGGAGGCCTGCTTCTCCCTCTCTCACTCCCCCTGCTTGTGTTCCCTCTCTGGCTGTGTTTCTCTCTGTCAAATAAATAAATAAAATCTTTAAAAAATAATAATAATAATAATGTGGATCTCCTGCTGCTGGGTGCATTATTCTATATATGTCTGCCCCTTAATAATTTAAGAATTGGTCTGCACCTAGATCACGTTTAAGAAAAGCACTCTCCATTATCTAAATTTTAAATTGTTCAAGGTATCTCCTACTTTTTATACTGCTTACATATCCCACACTTACATATTTAAAAAATCAGGTCTCCCCTTTAAAAATAAAAATCTCAGTTCTGATACCAAAGAATTGGTTTCTAAGAGCAAAACCTGTGAAAAAGGTAAGCCAAAAAGATACTTGCATGAGAGACTTTTTTAAGAGGCTTCTGAAACATGAAATCCCCAGACTTAGGTGAGTAAGAAGAGAGGCGAACATTTGATATGTCATTTGATAGCATGACAGCTGACATGGCCATCCCAACTTTCTCAAGGGAGCAGGGTTACACCCAGATGAAAAAAGAAAACCCAGTGTGAAGACAGAAGGTGTAAAAAGGCTGGGGGTACAAAGGCAGAGAGAGTCTGTGCCGTTACTGCATAAAGTCGAGCTATAAAGAAGTAATGCAGCAGTACTTTAAAATTCAGCATTCATTTCAGCCATTTAGAATAAGCAAGGGAACTTCACCTTTGAAACAGCACTTTCCAATTCACTAAGTAATTATACAAATGTTGCTTTTCTTTATTGACCCACAAAACCTCTCTATATGACTGTTACTCTCATGCTGTTTTACAGGAAAGTTAACAGATTCAGAAGCTAACTTCCAAGGTCACCCAGCGAGTATGAAAGAGAATCAGGATTTGAACCTGAGCGTCTAACTCCAAATCCAGGACTGCCTCCACCAAGTGACAGTCGCTGCTTCTCACCAGCACACACGGGTCTCTGAGTACTTTACACATGTATATATAATTTAGGAAGAAGATCCACAAAGGAAGGATATATCCACCATATTTAAAGTTACCAAAATAAGAGAAGAGACTGAATCAAGAGAAGCAACTAGAACCTGGCACAGCACCACATACTAAGCAAGTGCTTCATCAAGAACAAATGAAGAGCGGCACCCGGGCGGCTCAGTCTGTTAAGCATCTGCCTTTGGCTCAGGTCATGATCCCATGGGTCCTGGGATCCCGCCCCGCATCCAGCTCCCTGCTCAGCAAGGAGCCTGCGTCTCCCACTCTGCCTATTTGTGCTCTCGGTCAAATAAATAAATAAATCTTAAAAAAAAAAAAGAAGAAGAAGAGGAACAACAACAACAAGAACAAATGGAGAGAAAGAACCATATGCACTCCCAGAAGTAACTCTAGGAGAGGAATCCGCAATCTTTCAGAGGGTTTAGTATTTCCCACAGATGCTGGTGACTAGCGGAAAGCATGATCATGAAAAGGAAAAAGAGACGAAAAGAGGAATGCATAACCACTGCGGGACAGTAGGTTACAGATAAACAGAAACTCTGTGCCATTTTTGCAACTTCTTGTGAATCTATAAGCATTCCACAATGTGAAGAAGGAAAAAAGTGAAAAGATACGCACGATGTGGACAGACACCTACTGTGCCAGCCAATCTCCCAGGCACTGCCTTCAACAAGCTCCAGGTTCACCAAGGAAAGAAAGACGAGCGAGCAATCTATTCTAACAGTGTATCAAGGTGCTTTCCTGCAAGAGTACCTACTTTTCTGATGACTCCCTAATAAACAGGGAAAAAGGAAAGATTGCACCAGTGAAACAAATATAAGGGCACCACCACAGGGCAAAATTCTGTCTTACTTGTGCACTGGCATAAAAACACAGGCTTTGCTTACTCTCACCCTCCCAATCATTTCCCTTGCTTCCATTCCTGGCTCCAGCAAGACTCACACTAAAGACACGGAATCTGGGCGCCGGGAAATCCCCCAATCACAGACCTTCAGTGATAAGCAGTCCTGTGCTTGCTGAAGACAGAGAACTGATTAGAGGGCTTAAGAGATCATTCATTCATTGACAAATCAGATGGTGTTTGGTTTGGCCTCAAATCTTTCTATGCAATAAAGTGAAGTGGCAGAGAAAGATAATTTGGAACATCAGCCAAGCAATGACAGACTACTGAGAAGTTTTCCGTACGCTTCCTACCCGCCCCACTGAAACCATATTTCAAGCATACACACTTTAAGTCTCTACTAAGCTTACACATAAAGCTAGGGAAAATTCTATCTCTCAGATCAACTCTAACAGAACGCTATTGCTAAAAGGACATTTTTACATTCATATTGTATGGATTTAGAAAAAAATTCCACAAGAAAAACACAAAAAGAGATCTGTGCCATAACCGCGTTAGTATATTCTGAATCGTACCCACAGACACTCAGTTTCCAAACTAAGTTGTTACTGCCTCTGTATTTTTCAAACATGACTATTCCTACCCATCACTGACACAGCTTTCTTTAAAATATCAAAAGACGTAACCCTCACTCAGTCCTCCATTTAAACAAAAAGATCAGTTGAGAATGTAACTGGATATAATGAAACATGCTTTAACACCCAGATAAGAATAAAATTCGTAACTATCTAGGGTGATTTGGAAACATCTATCAATAACCTTTAGACATATGTTTTGATCCCACAAGTACAAACCTAAGAATTCATGTAAGGTAAAATTTTGTCAAATATGCTGAACTGTATATATAAAACTGTCCCTTGTGGCTGTTCTTAAAAAAAATTTTTTAAGATTTTATCTTTAAGTAATCTGTACACTCAACCTCTACACTCACAATACCAAGATCAAGAGTTGCATGCTCCACCAACTGAGGCAGCCACGTGCCCCCATGGGAAACTTTTTAAATGAAAATAACCCTAAATGTACAAAGAAATGGGAAAGAAATTACCGTACATCCAAACAACAACATACCTAGCAGTCATTCTATAGTAAAAAAATATGTTCTTCACGGCCTGGAAAAATATTTATGGCCAATTCAGTGAAAAAAAAAAAAAAAACCAAGCTAGAGGGGCACCTGGCTGGCTCAGTTGGAAGAGCATGAAACTCTGGATCTCAGGGTCCTAACTCGTAGTCCCACGTTGGGTAGAGTTTACTTTAAAAAAAAAAAAAAATGTAAAGCAAAAATTTAAAGCTAGAAAATAGAATACTTATGATATCATATTTGTTTATAAAATACAAAGTAGTCACTTACATCCCACACGCACAGAAAAAGCATGGACGGAAACAACACACCAAGACATTAACACCGTATCTTCCAAAAGGAAAACGCACTACTTACATAATTTTAAAAATACATGTTAAAAGTAACAGTGGTACTACAAAAGATAATAAGTGATACTAACAAAATAATGCTGCCAACTACACATACACATAAAGGCTTACATATGCATTGACTATCTGGAAAGCCATCTAAGAAACCAGAAACAGCAGCGGCCTCTGGGAATGAACGAGAAAGAGTGCAGAGAAAAGGTGGAAGAAAACTGATCCCGGACTCTCCAGCGTCATGTACCTTTTAAGTTTTTTGACCATGTGCATATTACCTAGCCAAAAGAAATATAAATTCTAAAACATTAAAAAGTATGATAATATTCTTTCTAGTTGAACCATATTACATACAATAAATACCAGAAAGTTGTTTGTAAGGTCAAATCTGATTATCATCATGAAATCACAGGCATCATCAGTTACTGTAAGAATTAAAACCTACAGGGTGGTCTGGCCGACTCAGTGGGTACAGCATGTGACTCTTGATCTCGGGGTCATAAGTTCAACCCTGCATAGAGCTTTAAAAAAATTGAAAACTATAAAAAGAGCCAATTATTCAGCAAATTGTCCATCTCTGGTACTCCTCTCTAGAAGGCAGCCTTGATAACACACAAGGAAGCAAAGCTTATTTCCGAACCTCATACCCAGCCATGAAATCTTTGCAAAGTCAAAAACGCCTGGGTGGCTCAGAGGGTTAAGCCTCTGCCTTCAGCTCAGGTCATGATTTCAGAGTCCTGGGATCAAGCCTCACAGGGCTTGATCTGCTCAGCAGGGAGCCTGCCCCCCACCCTTCTCTGCCTGCCTCTCTGCCTATTTGTGATCTCTCTGTCAAATAAATAAAATCTTTAAAAAAAAAAACAAAACAGAAAAACAAATAAGTAATAAGAAGAAGCAAGTTCTTGACTGGTTTTCTATCACTGAAGCATAGCTACATTTTTTTTTTAAGATTTTATTTATTTATTTGACAGAGAGAGATCACAAGTAGGCAGAGAGGCAGGCAGAGAGAGAGAAGGAAGCAGGCTCCCTGCTGAGCAGAGAGCCAATGCGGGCCTCGATCCCAGGACCCTGAGATCATGACCTGAGCCGAAGGCAGAGGCTTTAACCCACTGAGCCACCCAGGCACCCGAAGCATAGCTACATTTTAAATGAAAAAATGACATATAACAAAACAGTCAACACTTTAACAAAATTATATTTTTAACTGCATTAAATACAGGATTCCCATATTATAGGCTGGGTTTTGTTAAAACTTCTAAGATGAGGGCAGCCTGGGTGGCTCAGTCAGTTAAGCCTCTGACTCTTGATTTCAGTTCAGTCATGATCTTAGGGTCATGGGATCGAGGCCCCCATGGGGCTCCACACTCAGCATAGTCTAAATGTCCCTCTCCCTCTGCTCCTCCCCCTGTTCACTCTCTCTCTCTCAAATAAATAAAATCTTTTTTAAAAAGACAAAAACCACCTCTAAGATGGATGATTTATCAGTATCTCTTAAAATTTTAAAGGTACATAACTTTCAACCCAAAATGTCAACTTATGGGACTTTATTTATATATGTCCAAATCATAGAATTATTCTTTCTAGCATTATTTATAAAAGCAAAAGACTAGAAAAAACTAAATGTTCCTCAATAAAGAGCAAAGTAAATTATGGTACCCAGCCATACCCTTCATTTAAAAAAAAAAAAACAATAAGGAGGGGTACATGTGTGTGAGGAGGGGTACATGTGTGTGAGGAGGGGTACATGTGTGTGAGGAGGGGTACATGTGTGGCTCAATCACTTAAGCATTTGACTCGATCTCAGCTCAGGTCTTTATCTCAGGGTCGTGAGTTTGAGCCCCATATTGGGCTCCACACTGGGCATGGAGCCTACTCAAAAAATGAAAAAGTCTTTATTTTTTTTTTAAAGATTTTATTTATGGGGCACCTAGGTAGCTTAGTTGGTTAAGCATCTGCCTTCAGCTCAGGTCATAATCCCAGGGTTCTGGGATCAAGCCCCACATTAGGCTCTCTGCCCAGGAGGAGCCTGTTTATCCCTCTCTCTGCCACTCCCCCTGCTTGTACTCTCTGTCAAATAAATAAATAAAATCTTAAAAAAAAAAAAAGATTTTATTTATTTATTTGAGATCGTTAGTGAGATAGAGAAATAGCAGAAGAGAGACAGCAGGGGCGGCCGGCAGAGGGAAAGGAAGCAGTAGACTCCCCACTGAGCGGGAGCCTGATGCAGGACTCATCACATGACCCATCAGGACTTGGGCCAAAGAAAGGCTTAACCCCTTGAGCCACCAAGGCACCCTGATAAGGCAGTCTTTACCATACTCACAGGGAGTGATCTGCAAGATACATAAAGAAAGAAAGAGAAAGAGAGAGAGGGAGAGAGGGAGAGAGGGAGGAAAATGCAGGGTAATCTGCAGTAGTCTGTACAAAAATGGAAGAAAGGGAGGTGTGTCTATATATATATACACACGCATTTTTCACATATATAATTAATAACACTGGTGTTTCCAGGAAAGGGAACTTGGTGGATGGCAGACAGGAAAAGAGGAAAACTTAAATTGCAAATCATGTATATGTAATGCCTGCTCAAATAAATTTTATTAAAAAAATTATCGCATTTAACTAGCAGTTCTATTTCTCCTTTCTAGGTAATTTAAACAAAATCAAAAGAATCATCATACTCAGCTACAGCATATTTAAATTCGCTCATAATAAAAAGGGATACTGGAGCACCTGGGTAGCTCATTCATTAAGGCTGTGTGATTCTTGGGGCACCTGGGTGGCTCAGTCTGTTGAGCATCTGCCTTCTGGGTTCGAACCCCACATCAGGCTCCCTGCTCGGTGGGAAGCCTGCTGTTCCCTCTCCCACTCCCCCTGCTTGTGTTCCCTCTCTTGCTTTGTTGCTCTCTGTCAAATAAATAAAATCTTAAAAAAAAAAAAAAAAAAAAATAGACTGTGTGACTTTTGATCTCAGGGTTGTGAGCTCAAGCCCCATGTTGGGTATACAGATTACTTAAAAATAAAATCGTTAGGTGCCTGGGTGGCTCAGCAGTTTAAAGCCTCTGCCTTCGGCTCAGGTCATGATACCAGGATCCTGGGATCGAGGCCCGCATCGAGCTCTCTGCGTGGCAGGGAGCCTGCTTCCTCCTCTCTGCCTGCCTCTCTACCTACTTGTGATCTCTCTCTGTCAAATAAATGAAATCTTTAAAAATAAATAAATAAATAAATAAATAAATAAATAAATAAATAAATAAAATCGTTAAAAAAGAAAAAGACAGATTGCCCCTAGACATCTTTAAAAAAAAATTTTACAATCAATAATGTATACAATAAGCTTGTAATTAAAACAAAAATAATATATTTTTAATAACGCCATTACTCTCCAGAAGCCATCTCAACAGCAGTTTCCCAAAAGCACAATGTCTAACCCCCACCCCAAAATTCCAAATTGAATCACTGATCAGTTAATGACTCAAGTAAAGATGTGAAAACAGTCCTGATTCTATCAGGAACTCTAGAAAGATGCCAGTTTCAAACAGCCTTTTCCCAGCAACGGTGCTTTCTTGGCTCTCGTGTGTGGCCACTTCACAAAATTAGACCATGGTATTAATATGGCCAAGAATCAGGCTCTTTGCCCCGCAGTCACAAGCTACCTAGGTCCCCAGCCAACAGACTCTCTCATAAATGGAAAGCAACACACAGGCCCCAGAGTACCCAATCAGGCATGAGTACCTGACTCAGGGACTTACATACTTCAGGTCCAAACAAGGTTAAGACACCTCTCTACCCCTACCCCCAGATTAGGAGCACTTTCCTCTTCAGTCTTCCCACAGTAGCACACTTAACTCAGGAATCCTAACTGTCTCCTTGCTTGCCTGACTTCCCTCTTAGTCATGGAGCTCTTTGGGAACAAGGCTGAGAGCCTCTCTCTCTGTCCTGTGACACAATAGTTAATGTTGAGAGAAGATTCTAATCAAGGCGTGCAATTTCTGCATTCTTTACTAATTACCCAGGACATACCCTAGGATAACTCTCTTAATTAAAAGGCAGCACTTTTCACGAAGGCTCTAGTTTTTAGGTTCATTTCTCATGAACACCTACCTATATTGTTCCTGCACCCCTTCCATTCACCCTACCCAACCCCAATAGAGGTCTAGCAATCAAATGATTATAAGATGTTCTTCATTCTGCCCAGCTGTCATCCTTTCAGGATTCTGTAAAATCATTACTACACAATTAGGCTAAATATTATTATTCTGTCCAAACAAACGTTCCTTTGGCAATTTCAGAAACCCCCTCCAAGTTCTAAAAGGCATGAGAGAATGGAAAGCTTTTCCCATCATGTTCACTTTAAAAAACGCAGACACCAGGGGCACCAGGGTGGCTCAGTTGGTTAAGTGTCTACCTTTAGCTCAGGTCAGGTTCCCAGAGACCCAGGATCGAGCCCCGCATCAGGCTCCCTGTCTGGCGGGAAGCCTGCTTCTCCCTCTCTCACTTCCCCTGCTTGTGTTCCCTCTCTAGCTGTGTTTCTCTCTGTCAAATAAATATATAAAAATCTTTAAGAAAAAAAAATGCAGACAGCGGTCATAGGAAATATCCTTGTCCTGCCATTCTCTACCAATAGGTAAACACAATCAGGATCAGGCTAAAATACCATATCCATGACCCCAAATCAGCTGCACAGAGGGCAACAGGGCACTGAGGGTATTTCTTTATAAAGAACCACCCCCTTCCCCCCAGCATGGGATCCCATGTCTGAAGGGTGATATATTAAATGACAAAAACACTTCCCGAATCAAACTTTGTAAGGACAGATACAGCTATATACTACTTCGGGCCTTACTTACAGAAAGTTGGGTCCACCTTTGTGTATATACATATATGGCTACAGATTCAGATTCATACCAACGCAACCTCTCTGTAAATATGGCCAGAGGTACTGAAAGAAAACAATTCACATCATTCCTTCCTACTCTCCCTGGAATAAACTATTATTCCGACTAAAGGGGTTCAAGCTCTCGAATCTCTTCATTGGCTGATAATCTCTTCATTATCCTGAAGGCATATCAAATACTGGATTTGCTCTGACCTCTCTGATGTCGTTACGTTGCTTGGAACTAGAAAATAAAAGAATAAAATAATTCCTTTTTGTGGTTTTCACTATTAATAACAAGGAACTGCTAAAATAAACAGTGGGAAGAATAACCAGTATCTCATATGATGAAAGTGTTTATATAACAACACACTAAGAAATATTTATTTCAAAGGCAAAACCTAGTGGAAAACAAAACACCAAAGGCCAATCTTCAAACTGGGCCTTCCCTTCACTGACATCTGGATGGTAAATCACAAAATGGACTCCCGAGGGAGGTCTGATCACTCAGGAAAAATAGTATTAGACCCCACTGAACACTAAGGAGGGTAATGGGAGAAATTATGATAAGACAAACCCAGAGAGGAAATTCAGATACCTCTTCACTAGTTAACTTTTGGAATTTCTAGGCAAAGGAACCTTTTAATGATATTAATATTTTTGTTAGAAAAGTAATATACACTTCCACAAACTTCAAATAACTTTTTAAGCTAAGAGCCTCTGTCAAAAATACAAATCAAAATGGATCAACGATCTAAATATAAAAGCAAAAGCTATAAAACTATATAAATTGAGTATAATCCCCAATTTAAAACTTATTATAATTTTTTTTTAAGATTTTATTTATTTATTTGGCAGAGAGAAACACAGAGAGGGAACGCAAGCAAGGCGAGTGAGAGAGGGAAAAGCAGACTTCCCACCAAGCTGGGAGCCCGATGTGGAACTCAATCCCAGGGCTCTAGGATCATGACCTCAGCCAAAGGCAGACATTTAACAACTGAGCCACCCAGTCACTCCAACTTATTGTGATTTTAAATAACATGTTAAAAATTTTCTATAAAACAAATCCTGCCTACCCTCCTTCATCCTTACCATCTGCCCACCCTGTTTTCTTCCCTTGAAACAGGATCCATGGATATTTTAAATGCATGTCTTTAAGTTATTTTCCCAAATGTGAGGATTGATATAGCATCTGTCTTTCAAGTGCCTTTGGAATTTTTTTGTATGTGACATAAGATATTTGGGTAAACTTCAGTTAGGTTGCATTTAAAATCTTGAATTCTAGGGGCGCCTGGGTGGCTCAGCTGGTTGGACGACTGCCTTCGGCTCAGGTCATGATCCCGGAGACCCGGGATCGAGTCCCACATCGGGCTCCCTGCTTGGCGGGAAGCCTGCTTCTCCCTCTCTCGCTCGCCCTGCTTGTGTTCCCTCTCTGGCTGTGTTTCTGTCTGTCAAATAAATAAAATCTTTAAAAAAAAAAAAAAAAAAAATCTTGAATTCTACAATATACTGATTATTGATCTTTTAAGAATTTTCTGCAATTATCCAAACGTAACCACAAAGATCTATATTCAGCTTTATAATTCAATCAATAAAAGGTAAGGCCATCATTTGCATAGTATTACACTGGGCAGTAAAGTGATGGGGAGGCAGGGAGACAAGAGAAGGATGGATATGGGGAAACAAAGAAATATAATATATATCCAACCGTGAAAGTCCTCACGATCTATTTTGAAAACACAAACCACTTAAAAGTAACTATACAAAATTAAAAGAAAGGGAATTCACATTTATTAAGTGTCTCTCATATGTCAAGTAGCAAAGCTGTAACACACACAAAATACCCATGTATTCTGTTTCAAAGAAAGAAACTGGGGTGAAGGTTTGGGGGGGGGGTTTAAGGACAGAGGAAGGTAGGCAGTGAAATGAAATACCTAAAGCAAAATGTAAATGCCAGTGAGTGATACAGAACATAAGTAATTAAAACGTTTATATCAGGATTCTTGGGTGGCTCAGTGGGTTAAAGCCTCTGCCTTCAGCTCAGGTCATGATCTCAGGGCCCTGGGATAGAGTTCCACATTGGGCTCTGTGCTCAGTGGGGAGCCTGCTTCCCCCTCTTTCTCTACCTGCCTCTCTGCCTATTTGTTATCTCTCTCTCTCTAATAAATAAATAAAATCTTTAAAAAAAAATTTATATCAGTCTTCAACAAATGGTGCTGGGACAACTGGATATCCACATGCAAACAATGAAGTTGGATCCCTACCTCACACCATGTAAAAAGAAAATTAAGTCAAATGAATCAAGAACCTAAATGTAAGAGCTAAAACCATAAAGTGTTAGAAGAAAACATAGGAGTAAAACTTTGTGACCTCAGATTGGTAATGGATTCTTAGCTATAACACCAAAAGCATAAGCAGCAATAGAAACAAACAGATTAACTGCACTTCATCAAAATTAAGAACTGTTGTGCATCAAAGAACATGATCAAGAAAATGTAAAAACAACCTACAGAATGAATGGGAGGAAATAGCTGCATGTCACATATCTGGTAAGAGTTTCATATCCAGAATACATAAGAATCCCTAAAACTAAATCAACAACAAAAAGACAAGCAATGCAATCTAATAATGAGCAAAGGACTTGAATAGATATTTATCCAAAAAAGGTAACACCTTAGTCATCACGGAAAAACAAATCAAAACCACAGTGAGATACTGTTTCACAACTATTAGAATGGCTATAACTTTAAAAATAAAACAGAAAACAGCAAGTGTTTGCAAAGATACAGAGAAACTGAAACCCTTGTACCCTGTCACTGGGCCTGCAAATGGTACAGCCAGCCTGGGAAAGTTCAGGGAGTCCTCAAAATACTACACAAAGAATTACCACACAACCCCCATAATTCTAGTCCTAGGTATATACCCAAAAGAATCGAGAACAGAGACTCAAACAGAAATTTGTAAACCAATATATACTACAGCATTATTCACAATAGTCAAAAAGTGGAAACCATCCAAGTTCTTTCAACAGACAAGAGGATAAGCAAAATGTAGTATATGCATATGATGAAATATTATTCACCAATTAAAAAAGAGTAACATTCTGATACATGAATCCATAACACATTATGCTAAGTGAATAAATCATAGAAGGACAGATATTAAATGATTCCAATTACATGAAATATCTAGAAGAGGCAAATTTGTAGCAACTGAAAGTAGATTATAAATTACTAGGGACTAAGGGAGAGGGAGGAAGGGGGTTAATGGTTACAGGGTTTCTGTTTGGAGTGACGGAAAAGATCTGGAAGCCGACTCTGATGATGGCTGCACAATGGCGTAAGCGTAGGTAATGCCCTGACTGATAGTCTTAAAAAGTGGTTAAAATGGCCTGTACTATGTTATATAGATGTATATATTTATATATATATTTTTAAACCACAATAAAAAATAAACTAAAAAGAAAAAAAAAAAAAGGTTTTTACCATGCCTTCCGTGACCTGGACTGTCCAAGGGTAGATTTCAAACCAGAGCCTCAAACCCAAGAGACTGTAGGTCACCTGATCTAACTGTCAGGGAAACCCCAGGGGGAAGCTTTGCTACTCTACATCCTTCCTGACCAATAAGGAGGCATCTCTAGATGCGACCAGATGCTGGAAGCACACTTTCTCTCAAGCCCCCTGACCTTTCACGAACAAGGAACAACCTGTGTTGGAAAAAACAGAAATAAATGGAAAGAAAGGAAGCTGAAGAATCTGAAAGCCAAACTCAGCAGCTGTATGACTGTGGACAAATTATTCGACTTCTCAAAACCTCAGCTTCCTCTCAGTCTAAATGAATCTCTAAATTTCCCTTTTTAAAAAAAGAAAAACAGGTTTTATTTATTTGACAGAGAGAAACGCAGCTAGAGAGAGAACACAAGCAGGGGGAGCGAGAGAGGGAGAAGTAGGCTTCCCGCCGAGCAGGGAGCCCGATGCAGGACTCGATCCCAGGACCCCGGGATCATGACCTGAGCCGAAAGCAGATGCTTACCAACTGAGCCACCCAGGTGCCCCAAATTTCTACATTTTCCAATGAAAATCACATCTGCCTTTAAATGTTGCTCTGAGAGTTGGCAAAAGCATATGTATAAAAACTTGGGTGTTCAATCCATTGTGGCCGTTGCCACTGTGACGCGGGGTCTACCTACCACCCTTGGGCCAACCAAAGGCTGAGCAGGACACGGTTTGGGTCTGGAGAGCTCTATGACTTCTCAGAACTGAAATAAAACACAGCCACCAGCACCACAAGAAGACTTCAGAGAAGGAGCTGTTTTTATGCAGTTCAAATACTCTTAGAAAGACTGGCTTATTGTTCCTAGAATGAACCCAGCTACTCTACATCAAGAAGGGCACTGCTAACACAATTCATTCCCTCTATACAACAGGCCTCTGTTAGCATGTCTGAGCAACCGTTCATAACAGAGTCGGCCTCTACCCACAGGAAAGACACACTCTGGGAAGAAACAGCAGAAAATGAGCTAGAAGGTAGTCCCAAGGCAGCTCTCAAACTTTGTGGCTTCGGAATCACTTGGGAAATCTGTTTAAAAAGCAGATCCCTCACCCCCACCATCAGACATTCTGATTACTAAATTACAAGTAGAGTATTCTGTCCCACAAAGCAAAGGCTGCATTTTCCTCCACATCTATCTGGAAATGTAATAGCTTTAGAAACGCAGGGCAAGCATGAAAACCAAGGAAGTAAGAGCACCTGCATGTAATGCCCAATAAAAACTGCATAGAGTCAGTTTGTACAGAAGTTCATCATTAGTTTATTCTTTCTTAAAATAAATGAAAAATAAAAAATGTGCCATTCCACATCTCTCACAGTAACAAAAAGTACACTTAAAATATATTATCAAATTTTTGTGGAACTGATATCCTTACGGTGCTGGAAAAATTATTAACTGGTACCATTTTTCAGTCAGCAATCAGGCAATGTGTATCAAAGATCACTCAACACTCACTTCTTTGACTGTATCTTAAAGAGACAACACAAAAGAAGCAAACTACATGCAAGAAGATAGTCACTGCTATAGTATATGTAATTTTTTTAAAAAAGTGGCACCTGGCTGGCTCAGCCAGAAGAGCATGAGACTCTTGATCTTGGGGTCATGAGTTTGAGCCCCATATTGGGTTTAGAGATTATTTAAATAAATAAGTAAACTTTAAAAACCAAAAACGAATGTCAAGGATCCCAGTTTCCCAAAATCTGCCATATCATCTCAAATATGACAAAGCTTTGGAGCGCCTGGGTGGTTCAGTGGGTTAAGTCTCTGCCTTCAGCTCAGGTCATGATCTCAGGGTCCTGGGATCAAGGCCCGCATCAGGCTCTCTGCTTCCTCCTGTCTGTCTCTCTGCCTGCCTCTGCCTGCTTGTGATCTCTCTCTGTCAAATAAATAAACAAAATCTTTAAAACAAAAAATGTGACAAAGCTTTTAAAAAACTTCAATGATGAATAGTATGTCATTATGTGGATAGTAGTCACAAAACGTGAAAGACCTAATATTACTTACTGAAAATACAAACATATGGAAAGCTTCAAAGGTGATATATTAAGAAGTGATAGCCTGTTAGGAGGGTTTGATGTGGCTTTTCCCCCTCTGGTCTCCCAAGCTTCTGTTATTGCTCTACAAGACTATGAATAAATTTAACTGATTCGGCTTGGAAAATTAAGTGGAAAACACTTAGAGAGACAGGTGGAAAGTGGATTCGGCTATAAACTCACCCAAATGTGCCATGGTAACAGACAGTCCCAAGGCCAGTCCTGGATTTTTTCACAAAAAGATCGATCTTTCTAGATATGTGTAACTATTAAACTTTGAGTTTACATTTTTTTAAAAGCAAGTAGAAACACACTACAAGATAGGAGGAATCTGGTTTGGCAGCTACTCACAAGGCAAAAAGATCAGAAGATTTCATGAACCATAACTTCAATAATCCAACAAAATTATGTAGCTAAGAGCCAGTTGACAGGAAAAGAACAGTTAAGTTGAGAAACAGAAGGCCTGGCCCTCCTCCTAGCTCTATCTCAGACTGGGATTTAACCTGCAGGTCTTAGTTTCTCATTTGTAAACTGGTAGGATAATGAGGTTATCTTCCCTAGCTACCCCACAGGACTTTTAAGGGAGGAGCAAAGAAAATTATGAATGTAAAAGTGCTTTGAAAATTGAGGGGTTTTTCCCTTAAATCCGGCTATTATTTATTATTAAGAAGATACATATGTGTAGCTACCAAAAAGGGAAACAGTTGTTTAGAAGGATACATTTCAAACTGATAAGTGGATATGCCTCCCAAGGGGCCTGAGATCTAAGGCCAAGCCCTTCCCTTTATCTGCATTGTTTCAACCTTTTTTTTTTTTTTAAGATTTTATTTATGTATTTGACCGAGAGATACAGAGAGCCAGGAGAGCACAACCTGGGGGGGAATGGCGAGGGAGGGGGAAAAGCAGGTTCCCCACTGAGCACGGAACCTGATGAGGGGCTCTCAATCCTAGTCATGACCTAAGCTGAAGGCAGACGTTTAACCTTCTGAGCCACCTAGGCTCCCCAGCACTGTTTCAATCTTTCAGGAAAATCTATTGATCTGTTACTTGGTAATTTTTTTTAATTTGCAAAAGCAAATGCAATCACTAATAAAATTAACCTAGAGTGCAGGGTTCTCAAATTTTAGGGTTTGGGGGTCTTTTTAAGAAGCACCAGAGGGTGGGGCGCCTGAGTGGCTCAGTCATTAAGCATCTGCCTTCCCAGCTCAGGTCATGATCCCAGGGTCCTGGGATCAAGCCCTGCATCGGGCTCCCTGCTTGGGTGGGAAGCCTGTTTCTCTCTCCCCCACTCCCCCTGCTTGTGTTCCCTCTCTTGCTGTGTCTCTGTCAAATAAATAAATAAAATCTTAAAAAAAAAAAAAAAAAAAAAACCACGTGGTGATCATTAAAACTGTGGCTGTCCAGGTCCCACAGATTTAATTGACCAAAATCTCTGAGTGGACCGGAATAAATAAGTTCAGACCATTTCTAGTTTAACAAACTCAAGTGATTCTGTGACTTGATTCCTGCTTCTTATGCTACAATGTCATTAATATGAACTCCTACCACATATACATAGAGGAACACCACATACACCCACTTACATGCCAGTCACTACTCCCCGCACTTGACAGATACTATCTCATTTAATCCTTACAGACCTGTGAGGAGGTACTACTCTTAACACTGCCCTCCCCTTGCTCTTGTTTTATAGATGAAATTATTAAAATACAAAGAGATGATTTAACAGGCCCATGGCCCAAAGTCACAGGGCAGTAAGTGGCAGAGCCAGAACTTAACGACAAAATTTTAAAATCCTTGATACAGTTTCTTAACCTAAGACAACAGCTGTATACCCTGGTCAGGTCACAGAAAATTGTTTCATTTCAGACATTGCATTTGCCTAAAGTAATCAGATTTCCCCATGAGGGGAGGGGGCACCTGGCTGGCTCAGTCGGTAGAGCACAGGACTCTTGACCTAGGAGTTCTACATCTGAGCCCCATGTTGGGTGTAGGGATTACTTCAAAAAACTAAAATCTTGGAGTAACTAGGCAGTGCAGTCGGTTAAGCATCCAGCTCTCAGTTTCAGCTCAGGTCTCGATCTCAGGGCTGTGAGATCAAGCCCCACACACTTTGCACTCAGCACAGAGTTGGCTTGAGAGTCTCTCTCGCTCCTCCCTCTGCCCCTCTCCCCCTGCAAGTCTGAGCTTGCATCTCGCTCACTTTCTCTCTAAAAATAAATAAGCTTGGGGCACCTGGTTGAGAGACTGCCTTCGGCTCAGGTCATGATCCCGGAGACCCGGGGATTGAGCCCCTCATCGGGCTCACTGATCGGCGGGAAGCCTGCTTCTCCCTCTCTCACTCCCCCTGCTTGTGTTCCCTCTCT
>PITA01008619.1:0-83118 GCA_004023965.1 Spilogale gracilis | reverse complement strand
TCTCAGGGCAAGAGTTTTAAAAGAATTTCTGAGCCATAAATTGAGAAAGTCAAAGAGCTAAACACATTGGTTAATAACATAGAGCTCTGAAAATAAAGGCATATATTATTTAAACATGGGAAAGTCATTGTGTATTCATCTAATTGGCAATATGAAAAGACAGAAATCTAATCTGTCATAAGTTACACAGAAAATTGGAAGAGCAATTAAATATCATCTTAGCAAGCTTCTCGTCACTTAAAGGTTCAGGAGTAGCTGGTGGCTTACAAAATTCCTTTGCTTCTGAGTTATGTGTTCAGAGAGACAGACAGAAACACACAAGAGAAAGACGAGAGATGAAATGCGAGTCAGTTCACTATCTTTGTGTTGGATCTCCCAATAACTGGATTTGATAAAGGGAAGGGGGAGAAGCCAAGCTTCCAGAAAGCTTTTTGCCAACTGTACATTCCTTGAATTGCGTCAATTGCCTGTGGACCTTTGGAAGCAGCGTGAGGTAACAGAAATTCAAGGTACTTTTCAAACTCAGCTCCACAACCAGGTGCTCTGTGACCTTAGAAAAGTTAATTAGCCCCTCTTAACTTCCTCACTGGTAAAACAAGATTTTATACTATCAACTTCACAGACCTACTGTTGAGTTTGAGTGAAGGACACGTGGCCATCTTTTATAAGAGACAATCAACGTCAGCACTCCCTCTCCACCACTTACTTACAAAGATGAGTGGCCACAGCAGGAAGGTGTCCTACGTAACGCTTTAATTCTTGCTCAATACTAAAAAATTATCAGTTATAGAACAGTAATCACTAAAATTAGGTTTACAAAAAGTTTTTAAAAACTGCAGAAATGTAAAATATTCACAGAACAAGTTAAGTATGGGCATCTTAGTGAGATTCTTCACAAAATTATTACCTATAACACTAAGGGCAATTCTTGGTAAAAAGGCAAAAGTACAATATAAAACACTGTCAAGCATGTATTTCCATCAACAAGTAACCTAATCTCTTCTCCAAGAGGGCACCTTAGTTGAAGTTCGGCCCATTTGAAATGTGTAGCTGTTCTAATCTTAGCTCTCTCGTGGTCTCTTCAAGGGATAAGCTTGTCTTTCACTTTTAATTGAACAAATCGATCCTCAAAACCAGACTGGTGACATAGGACACTCGTGTGTACCACACTTCCACTGATGGCAAAAGGAAAAACCGAGTCCCTATAGGCCAGTGACTAAAGTCCATATTTGCCGAGAACTTTCTACAATTTAGTAAAAATTCACCTGGCACCTAGTTATAAACTGACCAGATATATTGTTTAGAGACTATCATATAAATGACTAAGAGAAAACAACAAAGAGGCTTTAACTTAAACACAGCAACCATAGCTACTTTTAAAGGCTGGGGGGGGGGGCGGTGAGCCTGGTGGTGGGTACTGAGCACACAGATTGCATGGAGCCCTGGGAGTGGAGCATAAACAATGAATCTTGGAACACTGAAAAAATAAAATAATGTAATAAAAAATTAAAAAAACAAAGGCTGAAACCAAATGTTCAACTTTTAAATAGACTGGTTTTAAAGAGAGTAGAAATATACATACAGGTCCCAAGTTCCTATCAATGAATAAGATAACAGAGACAACCAAAACATCATTAATTTGGGACTTAACAGCACATAAGGAGCTTTGAGCAGATTTATATTCCTAATTATGTTTTGCTCAATCTAATATTAAAATTACCTTGCAGTGTCTCAGAAGCCTCATGGTGGGGTGACTAGCAATATGCTAAGTGGCAAGGACGGTGACCCTGGAATGAGATCTAACTCAGTGACCCCTCATATACAAATTACCTTAAGTCACTAACATTGGCACGCTTCTCATGAAGCTGAAAATCAGCCCACCGAGTCAGAAGAAAGTGACCTCAAGTACAAGCAGTCTCAGTCTTTTGTGTGCTTTCCCTTTAAGATCAGAAACAAGGCAAGACTGTACTCTGCCACCACTTCTAAAACACAGATAGCCCTTGCTCTTGGTAAAGACATGTCAAACTCATCCAAGGGTATCACACAGAAACTCCCGATCTACAGAAATCAGTAAAGAGCACTGGAAATGGTGAAGATATGAGTAGATATAAAAGACCATTTTTCTTCTTTTCTTCTTTCCTGACAAGACAACTAATATTTAAGGCAAAAAAACAACATTAGAAGGCGGGCTGCATAGTGTATGTAGAAGTAAACGTTAACATAACACAGAATGGGAAGGAAGGAAAGAGAATTATCCTTATATCTGAGGAGCAGGAAGACTGAAATGTCTGTCTTCCTGAAGTTAATGTACAGATTTAACAAAATCCCCCAAGACAGGATTGAGCTCTTTTATAGTCACAGAGTCATTCTTTAAAAAGTTCAAATGTAAAAATAAACACAAAAGAATAGCTGAGATCACACTGAAAAGAGCCATGAGAAGTACTAAAACACACTTAAAAGCCTCTTTGATTACAACAATGCATGGTACATGCATACAGAGATGCCCCTGGAATATGGAGTCCAAAAAAATAGACACATATCTAGCCTATGATAGCAATACACCTCAAACCACTGAGGCTAAGACAGTCTTAGTAAATAGGGTTGGTACAACTGGATATTTATTTGGAAAAAGTTTAGATCCATTCCCCAAACTGTATCAGAGAATAAACTCCAAAGCATCAGACATCTAAATGTCAACTATGAAACGAGTACTAGGAGAAAATGTAGGTAAATTCCTCTTTAGCAGGAGTACAGAGAAAGGCCTCCTCGCTATGACTTAAAATCTAGATACAAAAAAAAAAAAAGACTGATAATTTGGCTACATAAAAATAAAACTTTTTTTGGAGACCTTTTTCTGGATATGTCTTCTAAGGCAAAGTGAAAAAACAGCAAAATTAAACTATTGAGACTACCAAAATACGTTTTTGCTGTGAAGGAAACCATTAACAAAACAAAAAGGCAACCTACTGAATAGGGAGAAGATATTTGCAAATGATACAGCTGGTAAGAGATTAATATCCAAAATATACAAAGAACTTACAGAACTCACCACCAAAAACCCCCCCAAATAATCTGATTAAAACATGGGCAGACAACCTGAGTAGACATTTCTCCACAAAAGACATACACATAGCTAACAGACATGAAAAGATGCTCAACACCACTCATCATCAGGGAAATGCAAATCAAAACTACAATGAGATGGTCACCTCACATCTGTAAGAATGGCTAAAATAAAAAAAACACAAGAAGAAAGAAGTGAGGATGTGGAGAAAAAGAAACCCTTAGGCGCTGATGGTGGGAATGCAACTGGTGTAGCCACTGTGGAAAACAGTATGGAGTCTCCTCAAAAAGTTAAAAATAGAAATACTATATGATATAGTAATTATACCGCTGGGTATATGCCCAATGAAAATGAAAACACTATTTCAAAAAGAGGTATGCATCCCAATGTTTCCTGCAGCATTACTTACAACAGCCAACATGTGGAAGAAGCCCAAGTGTCCATCCATAGATGAATAGACAAAGAAGATGTGGTATATCTACACAATGGGATATTATTTAGCCATAAAAAAGAATGATCTCTGAGCATTTGCAACAAAATGGATGGATCTAGAGCGTATAATGCCAAGTAAATCAGACACAGAAAGACAATTACCATATGATCTCACTCATATGTGGAACTTAAACAAAACAAATGAACAAAGAAAAAAGACTGATAATTTGGTTACATAAAAATAAAACTTTTTTTGGAAACATTTTTCTGGATATGTCTTCTAAAGCAAGGTAGAAACAAAAACAGGAGTCAAACACAGAGAATGAACTGATGGTTGCCAGAGAGGAGATGGGTGGGAAGATAGGTAGGAAGACAAGTGAAATAAATAAAGGGGATTTAGATGGATAAATAAAATTAAAACTTCTATATGTACAAAGTCAAAAAAACAGAAATAAAGAGTTTTATACTTCTAAATATGCAAAGGGAAGAAGATGGATGAGGAATAATAAGAATAAAAATGTTACAGAAAAAGAGGCCAAAAAAAAAAAAAAGCCCATGAGGACGCCTGGGTGGCTCAGTGGGTTAAAGCCTCTGCCTTCAGCTCAGGTCATGATCTCAGGGTCCTGGGATCGAGGCCCACATCGGGCTCTCTACTCAGCAGGGATCCTGCTTCTTCCTCTCTCCCTGCCTACTTGTGATCTCTCTCTCTCTCTCTGTGAAATAAATAAATAAAATCTTAAAAAAAAAAAAAGCCCATGAAAAGACAATTCACAAAAAGATACAAAGATAGCCCTTAAAATATGGAAAGATATTCAATTTGATCTTGAGAGAAATGAGAATTTGAGATTCTAGCCATCACAATGACATACTAGTCATCATCTAGCCAATTTCCAGCCACCATATTGGTAAAAACTGGAAAGCCTGATAATCAACTCTGTTCACACGGTTGTGGAGAGACATGTTTATTCACTTCTAGTGGGAATGCAAAAGGGAACAGGCTCAGTGGAGAACTGACATTATCTAGCAACTGCATATGCACTTTCCCTTTGATCCCACTTCCAGGGGTGTACTCTGAATATGCACATATAGTTATTCATTGCAGTACCATTTATCATTGAAAAAGACCAAAAGCCACCTGACTGTCCAAGAAGAGGATAACAGCTTAATAAACTACTCTGAATACACAATAGAACACTACGTCACTATTAAAAAGAACAAACATTTCTCTCTTTTCTAGGATTTTATTTATTTATTTAACTATTTATTTATTTATTTATTTGAGAGAGCGAGAGAGAATGAGAAAGAGAGCACAAGAGGGAGGAGGAGCAGAGGGAGAAGCTGAGCAGGCAGCCAGATGTGGGGCTTGATTCCAGAACTCCAGGATCATGACTTGAGCAGAAGGAGGTCGCTCAACAATCTGAGCCACCCAGGCACTGAAAAGAGCAAACGTCTCTATAAACTGATGTGAGGTGACTTTCAGGAGATACAGTTGAGGGTAAAATAAGCAAAGTGCAAAAAAGACTACATGTAACATGAACCTTAAAAAAAAATAACATCTTTATTGAGATATAATTCACATGCCACACACACCCATTTAAAGCTCCCAATTCAATGGCTTTTAGTACCTTTAGAGTTTGAAACCATTACCACAATTTTAGAACACTCCAGAAAGAATGTCTATACCCATCAGCAGCCACTCCCCACTTGCCCCCAGTCTCCCCACCCCAGGCAACGACATAGGCACCTTCTGTCTCTATAGATTTGCCTATTCTATAGGATATAGTCTGTGAGAAGGAAAGGAAAATAAGAGAATACATATACGCCCACCATGACAACATGAACTGTACAAAGGATAAGCTAGGAAGCAGTTAGGGAGGTTACCTACAAGGGGTGGGTGAGGAGCGGCGGGAGAGATGTCGGAGGGAGTGACACTTCTCAGGGTGCCTCTTACCTAGTTTTAACTTTGGGAGATGGCAATGTTATACACACAGTTAAATCAGTAAGGGTGGGAGAGGAGGAAATATCCAAAACTGAAAACAAACAAACACACTCCTCTGTCTTTCGAGTGAACAGAATAACCACACTAAAGGTGGGTGGGACGGAGGAAGAACTAATTCAAGAACTTTATAAACACCATACGTGACAGTATACTCTGAATTGTGGGGGGAAACAGCAAACAAATCCTCAACGCTTTCTAGGAGGTTTGTTTTTTGCAGTGGTAAATGGGAGAAGCAGTTTGGAAACTACACTAGATGAATTATACTGCTGATCTCTAGGGTTCTCTTTATGAAAGAAGGAACGTACAAGTAAGTATGGAAGAGGGGAAGGCAAGAAAGAAACCTGCGGGGAAAGACTGGCATTGGAAGTACTGGTGTGAACACTGTCGTAATCATGTGTTCATACCAGTAATTCCAATTCCAGTCTATCTAGTCCGTGTGCGTGTGTGTATGGTATGTAGAGATATATGCATGTGACCATGTGTATGCTTATATGTGTATGTACATACATGTATTCTAGCTTTGACTACCTAGCAAACACACCCTAGCAATGTGCATGCTTAGCACCCAAATCTTAGTTTGTAAAACCACTCACTTTAAAAGGGACCAGGGCTCCTGAGAGAAATGGCCCATTCCCAGGTTGGGACAGGGCAGGTCCAAGAGGAGTTTGGAAGATCCAGAATGTTAGAAAGTAAGGAAGTATCCAAAAAAAAAATTTTTTTTAAATGATGCCACGTGTCACAGGCATCCAGGAGCTAGCTAAAAGGTTTCCAGCTGGCCAAATCCAGAATACTTTGAGAGATATGAGCTAACTATAAAATACATGCCAGATTTCAAACATTCAGTGCCCTTCCCAAAAAAATAGAATGTAAAGTATCTCCATAATTTTATATAGATTACATGTTGAAATGATAATATTTTGGATATATTTAGTTAAATAAAATATACTATTAATTGTACTTGTTTTTTTCTATAATGTAGCTACTAGAAAATTTGGAACTTGGGTGCCTGGGTGGCTCAGTGGGTTAAAGCCTCTGCTTTCAGCTCAGGTCATGATCTCAGGGTCCTGGGATCAAGGCCCGCGTCGGGCAGGGATCCTGCTTCCTCCTCTCTCTCTGCCTGCCTCTCTGCCTACTTGTGATCTCTCTCTCTGTCAAATAAATAAATAAAATCTTTTAAAAAAAAGAAAAGAAAGAAAATTTGGAACTGCATAAGCGGCTCCCATTATTGAACAGTGCTGCTACAGATTAAAAGATTTTAAAAACAGATCAACTTTTTTTTAATGAGCTAACATATAGTGTCTAGAACTACATTTATGTGATACAACTATTTTTTAAAACAAAGTTAGTAATTACTACAAACTCCGGACAGTGATTAACAGGGATGGTACAACAAAGGACCTGGGGGGTATAACATTTTATTTCTTGACCCAGGTGGTGATTTCAAGGGCATTTGCTTTCTCTAAGGTAAACATTTTTTATGTGTTGCTTTCTGTATCTGTATTTTATTTTACAATAAAATCATGCAACAAAAAAAGATATTTTAAGCTTTCTGACATAAAAGCAGATTCTTACACGTATCTAAAAAAATAAAAATAAATGCGATTGGCAGGACTGGAAAACATTAATCAATTTTTAAAAACTTCTTCAAGTTCCTTTCAAAGTAACATAAAATTTAATTGAAGCTCATTTGGCTCCTTCTCTGTACTTTTAAAATCAAAATGATGATATAAATCTAGAAACCCTTTCCTACATCTTGTTTATTAAATAATTTAGACGGCACAAGCTGAACATTGCTACAATTCGTGTCAAAGAAAAACAGAGCATTTTACAAAATTTAATGAAGCATGTTATGTCTTTGCAGTCCTTTAAATTGCAGCATCCTTTTTATAATTAAACTTTTTCTTATAAATTATACAGTTTCAAATGACTAAAAATTTCTTCAACATGACAGAAATTAATCTATCTTCTTAAAAGGAGATTAATGCTGTTGACTTCTCATCTAACACATGAAATAGCACATACCCCACTTTTGTTTGTGCTTTTAAGAAAAAGACCCATGTCAGTATCCTGCTGACATAAATTTTCTTAGCAAAAGAGGAAAACAAATTCCAGCTTCTAGACTCTCCTCCAAACTTTAATAATGTCTAGCAAGACTGGGTAATGGTGCTATTACATAGCAAAGGCAAATACAGTAAGGTAATTCTAACCTCAAAAAGACAAAATTAGTATTTCTCATGTCGTAAGTGTGCAACTTTGGTGTAGACCAAAAAATCAGCCGGAGCTTGCTTAAAATAGAAATGCCCAAGTCCCACCCAAAAGCAATTAATTCAGTTGGAATCTACAGGTGCTGTCAACATCTATAATATTTTCCCAAATCTCAGCGGAATCCTAATTCCCGAGACAGAAAACAAGGAGGGATGGCAGCGGACCATATGCATTCTGAGCCTACTTGGCAAACACCTCAGCAATCTGTGGCTCAGAGTAAGACCACAGAAGGAAAAGATGGGCAAGCAAAAAGCATTTTCAGTGTGTGGGATGCAACTTCCAAATATGTGAGACTCAATATACACACATTCTTCAGCTGATAGGGAATTTTACTGGGCATATTTAGGTATTTAGTCTCACTGCCTCTACTATTACAAAGTACAAATAAGCATAATTCCAACCAGCCTCCGAAGAGCTTCCCTTCTAACAGGAGAGTTGGATCTACAATGACTGTACCTAAGTATCACTCCCACAGAACACAGGTAAACTTCCATTTCCTATTCTCCGATTACAATCTCCTCTTTCTTCCGCATCTGCCCTAACATACCTGCTCTTCCACAGCTCCATCTAACCTCTTATTCCTTCCCCATCCAGCCCCTACTCCAGAACTAACGGACCATGTGAATTACTCTTACAAGCAGCGCCCCCCCCCACCTCCTACACTAGCCAGCAAAACCCTAACCCTGGATTCATGCTCTCCACCTCGATATGTAACAGGGTTCCAGAGATATAACCAGGAAACGCAGATTTGTCCTACACTTTTAAAAATTATGGTAAAATACGCATAACAAATTAACCACCTTTTTTGGGGGGGGATTGTTTGAGGAGAGAGAGAGATGGGTAAGGAGGGGCGAAGGGAAGGAGACAATCTATTTCTCTATTTTAAGATTTTATTTATTTATTTATTCGTGAGAGAGAGAGAGGAAGAGAGCATGAGAGAGGGAAGGTTAAAGGGAAAAGCCAACTCCCTGCAGAGCAAACCTGATGAGGGACTCAGTCCTGGGACTCCGGGATCATGATCTGAGCTGAAGGAAGTCACTTAACCAACTGAGCCACCCAGGCACCCAAGAGGGAGAGAATCTTAAGCAGGCTCCATGCCCAGCTCAGAGCCCATCACAAGGCTGGATCTCACTTCCCCGAGATCATGCCCTGAGCCAAAATCAGGAGTCAGACACCTAACCAAATGAGCCACACAGGCACCTCTGATCTTAACCATTTTTAAAAGTATAGTTCAGAAGCATTAAGTATCTTCCTATTATTATGCAACCAGAAGTTTTCCATCTTACAAAACTTAAAACTGTGTATGCACGAAACAACTCACCACTTCCCCTGGCCCCCAGCTCTGATAAGCACCATTCTGCAACTGTCTGAGTTTGGTTACTCTCGATACCTTGTATGACTGGAATCATATAGTATTGGTCTCTGTGATCACCTTACTTCACGTGGTCCTATTATTTTTTATCAATATTTTATGGTATTCCTCATTAAAGCAGTCTCATCCCTAACTCTGACTTACTTAACCTCGGTACTTTTATCTTTCTCGTATTGTTCTTAAAAGGACATGCTCTTTTTCTGATTATAAAAGTAATCCACGTTCAAAGCAAAATACTTTTTAAAACAAAGAAAAAGGGCGCCTGGGTGGCTCAGTGGGTTAAAGCCTCTGCTTTCGGCTCAGGTCATGATCTCAGGGTCCTGGAATGGAGGCCCACATTGGGCTCTCTACTCGGTGGGGAGCCTGCTTACTCCAGAGTCTCTCTCTCTGCCTGTCTCTCTGCCTACTTGTGATCTCTGTCTCTCTGTCAAATAAATAAATAAATAAAAATCTTAAAAAAAAAAGAAGAAAAAAAAGGCACTGTCTCCTGCATTCCTACTACCTAAAAAGAACCACTGTTAACATTAATGATGGGGTGCCTCAGTCATTAAGCGTCTGCCTTCAGCTCAGGTGATCCCGGGGTCCTGGGTTCAAGCCCCATATTGGGCTCCCTGTTCAGCAGGAGGCCTGCTTCTCTGTCTCTCCCTCGCCCTGCTTCTGTTCCCTCTCTCGCAGTATCTCTCTCTGTCAAATAAATAAAACCTTTGGGGGAAAATAATTAATGATGTTAGAGTCTTCACAAGGTCTCTACTGTCATTATGTTCTGTGTGCCTTATCTGACACAGAAAAAAAAATTTGCTTCCAACATGATATTAAAACGTATTATATTTTCTTTCCTACTTTCATCAGCCCTGCTATCAGTCTTTGTCCTTCTCCCGTCCTGTTCCCCTCGTGATTTAGGTCAGCTCCTGCAACAGCCATTAACTGGTTGCTCATCCTCCCTTGAGACTCGCACCTATAAGCCACATGCCATATATTCCAGCAACATGTCTTCCTAAATTGCAAATGTCACTGTGACTCTGCTTAAAGCCCCTGAATGGCCACTGGGTAGAAAACAAAGATCTTTAGAACACCACAGACGGCACTGTTCTGTGCCCCTTGCCTGCTTCACCAGCCTGACCCCATCACTCCTCCTTGCCTCTCCACGCCAGTAACTGGCACCCCCTCACCCCCCCCCACTGGAATATGTCTTTCCTCCATGCTCTGGCTCTTGCTCTTCCTTCTCTGGAATAATCGCCTTCTATTCTCCTTCATCTAAAGATTTAAAATCCAGTAGCAGAGGAACCCCTACAGATTTAAAATAAACGATCACAGAGATGCCTGGCTGGCTCGGTCAGCAGTGTTTACAATTTCTTGCTCTCAGGGTTGTGAGTTCAAGCCCTGCACTGGGGGCGGGGGGGAGTTTACTTTAAAAAAAATTTTTTTTAAAGATTGTATTTATTTATTTGACAGAGTGAAACACAGCCAGAGAGGGAACACAAGCAGAAGGACTGAGAGAGGGAGAAGCAGGCTTCCCGCCGAGCAGGGAGCCCGATGTGGGGCTGGATCCCAGGTCTCCAGGATCATGACCTGAGCCGAAAGCAGTCGCCCAACCAACTGAGCCACCCAGGCGCCCCTAAAAAATTTTAATAATTAAGAAAAATTAACAATCATCTCTTCATCATCCCCTTGCAGAAAGAGCTCCTTCTGCCCACTCTAGCCTCAATTAGTGTGCCTCTTCAGATCAACATGACACCCAGAGGACGCCTCTGCTACTGAACTTAACCACATGGTCCCCTAAGGACGCACTTGTGTCTCTTACCACTAGGCTATCAGCTTGAGGGCACAGACCACATCAGACTCCTCTTTGGATCTCTAGCACAGTGGTAAGTACAGAAAAGACACTCAAAAAATGTCTGATGATTAATTTTCTCAATACCCTTCCTCATTTTAAAATTTTCAAAGGCTGAATTCATGTTTTGTCTTTGATAATTTTTTAATGCTTTTCTATGGAGTCTGGTTTCAGCCACTTAGTGTGACCATAATTCCTCCCACTGATTTTTAGTTTTTGTTGTTTTTTTTTTTTAAAAAGTGACACTCTCTACATTACGATTCTTATTCTGTTTCGGTTGCTGACAGACAGAGACAAAGTAATTAGGTCCAACCTCCCTAGAGATTAATTCCAAATCAAGAGATATTTCTAGAACACCTAGCTCCTGCCAGGCTAGACTTAGGGCTGGCAATGCCTTTGGTAGATTACATTCGCATTGGGCCATTAGAGAGCCCTACAATGCAGGGCTCAGGTGAGAGGAGAAAATAGCTGTTCATTTTCTTTCTTTTTTTTTTTTAAAGATTTTATTTATTTATTTGACAGAGAGAAACATAGCCAGAAAGGGAACACAAGCAGAGGGACTGAGAGAGGGAGAAGCAGGCTTCCCGCCAAAGCAGGAAGCCCAATGTGGGGCTAGATCCCAGGTCTCCAGGATCATGACCTGAGCCGAAGGCAGTCGCCCAACCAACTGAGCCACCCAGGCGCTCCTAGCTGTTCATTTTCTAATAACCCTTTTTTCTACTTATAAAGGTAAAACAGTTTAAAAAAGATTCAATAACGTATATACAGAAACCTAAAATTACCCATTATTCAACCATATTGAGGTACCCCTCATTTTTACTCAGTCATGGTCCACGCTTATGGTTTTATATGAATTATATACACATAAGTATACCATTTAAAAATCAATATTAAATCACCAGTGTGTCCAAACTTATTTGACAACCCAAATTTAACTGCTGTATAATAGCTCCTTTTATGGTTATCAAACAATTTAATTATTCTAATATTGGTAGAACTTAGATGGTTTCCCAGTTTTTCATTATAAACGATGACTCAATTAACTTTCTTGTGCATAAATCTTTACCTGATCCTCTTTTTTTTTAATTTTATTAAGTTTTTTATATTAACTCCAATATAATAAACATAGTGTTATATTAGTTTTAGGTACATAACATACGATTTCACAACTGTGAACATTACTCAGTGCTCATTGTGATAACTGCATTCTTTAATCCCCTTCATCTATTTCACCCATCCCCCACCCACCTCCCCTCTGGTAACCATCAGTTTATCCTCTATAGTTAAGTCTGTTTCTTGGTCTATCTTTTCTTCCTTTGCTTGCTTCTTTTGTTTCTTATGTTCTACAGATGAGTGAGATCATATGGTATTTTTCTTCTCTGACTGACTTATTTCAGTTAGCATTTTACTCTTTAGCTCCATCCATGTTGTTGTAAATGGCAACATTTCATTCTTTTTATGGCTCAGTAATATTCCATTGTATATATATGTACATCTTCTTTATCCATTCACCAATCGATGGACATGTGGGCTACTTCTAGAGTTTGGCTATTGTAAATAATGCTGCAATAAATGTAGGAGCTACATATAGCCTTTCAAATTAATGTTTTTCTATTCCTTGGGCAAATATCCAGTAATGTGATTACTGAATCATAGGGTGGTTCTACTTTTAATTTTTTGAGGAACCTCCATGCTGTTTCCCATGGTGGCTGGACCAGTCTGCATTCCCACCAACAGTGCATGAGGGTTCTTTTTCTCCACATCCTTGCCAACACTTGTAGTTTCTTGTGTTTTTATTGCAGCCATTCTGATAGGTGTGATGATCCTCTATTTCTTTGGTAGATTCAGAATGGTAAATTTTTTAGAGGGGGGGAAACAATTTTTTTATCTAGAAACATACTGCTAAATGCTTTAACTAAAAGTTTTATCAATTTACAGTCATTAACTCCATCATCAGAGTGCCCCTCACACTGTACCTCCTTCACTATTAAACATTATCTTCTCATCTGTATTTGCTGATTTAATAGGAAAATGGTATTTTGCTTCTAACCATTTTAATCTGTGTTCCTTTGATAAGTACATGAAATAACATTCAATCTCTCTAGGTAATAGGCATTTCTATTCCTAACAATCAGTTTCGAAATCTGGCTCTTAAAAGACTAATCAGAAAAATCTCATTGAATTAATTGACCTGGTAGCACCTATCCTTGTCTCTCATCCTCCTTACCATGTTCTGCATTTATGAAGTGATTGCCATTGAGTCCCCTTAGAATTTTACAGAATGGTAACTACATTTTATCAGCTCTGAGACAGTCACCTCCCTTGCCAAGTCTCCCACCTAAGAGAATACGGATCCACTATCCACAGGTCTCTTTTCCTCCTTTGTTTATCACTCTCTACACCAGGTCTTTTTACAGATTTTTAAAAAAGAGAGAAAAAGCCCAGAGCATCTTACTTTGTACTTATACTTCTTTTGATGTTGCTCGTTATTATTTCAAGAGCTATTCTAGCATCAGCAATTTCCTTCATTACCAACTCTCGGTTGATAGCTTAAAGGGAAGGAAAACCTATCCTACTGAGACAGGATCTCCGTTAGAGAAAATGTGGCTGATTTGGAAATCAGTATAAGATTTCCTATATTTAGGGAGCACAAGTTCCTCTGGTATCAGCATTCATCCTCCAAGAGTCCGCATGTCTTGAGGACATAGCTAGCTTCCCCAGGCAACTTAATGACCTCTTTCAGATTGACTTTTACTTTAGGACATTTAAAGAAACACCACTGACCTTTACTTTTCATGCCTCAACATGACAATAATAGCAAAAAGCAGCAGCAGCTCTACTATGTGCCAGACACTGTTCTATGTACTTCACCACGTGCAGTAAATATGATTATTACCCCACTCTACAGATGAGGAAGCTGAGGAATAGATCATGTGACTTGCTGAAGGTCAGACACGTGTGAGCCTGGTGCCACCCCCAGGGGTCTATACCAGCCAGAGTCCTCACCCTTACCCATTGTCTGTTGACTGCTAGCCGCACATAGGATGATAGGGGTGTTAAAAACAAAGGCAAATACAGAAAACAAGAATCTCACCAACTTGAAAAATACGGCCCTGCCATCACTGTTGTTGTTGTTGTTATTGTTGTTATTATTTATTCAAGTATGCTCTCAACACAGGGAGCTAAGGGAGTCTCCCAGCTAAGGGAGACTCAGCTGGCACTCAGACAGTGCCCATCCTTTAGAGGCTCACAATCTAACTGGAGAGAGACAAGCAAGTTCCAGGTGGCAAACACAAACACTAACTATAAGAAATTCAGGAGACAGTCTACTAGGCTTCCAGTTTGGAATAAATAAGTCACAGGGACGAAAGGTACAGCATAGACAGTGTAGTCGATGATTCTGCAATATCATGAATATCAGAATATCATCAATATTCTGTCACAGCACGGTGACAGATGGGAGCCACACTTGGGGTGAGCTCAGCCTAACAGTGTTGGATCACTGTGTTTTACACCTGAAACTAATATAATCTTGTGTGTCAATTATATACAAAAATATTTTTTAAAGAGCCTGCTATAAATGGATAGTGGCAGAACAGGTAAGATTTCATTTGGAGTTGGGAGAGGAGTTGCATTCAGGTAGGTTGGATGAGAAGAGAAGCAAGAAAGAGGTCACTGCGAGTAACTTGCCAAGAGGCAGGAGAAAAAAAAAAAGGGAAGGTCACTAAAAGGTAAGGGATGAGAGACCTGTCAAAGGCAGACGTGCTTGCACCCAGTTGGCAAGGAGGATTCTTTCAGAAAATGGAAACTAAGGGAGTTGGAAAGGTAAATTGGAACCAAACTGTGCACCGCCCAAACATGGAGGGATAAGATATTGAAACTACATCCCATGGAATGGCAACAGGAATACTGACAAAGCAATGACAGGATGAGGACTGAAAGTCAGATTCACTTGGACACTTCTCTCCCTATTCTGAAAATATAGGTACAAGATTCCCACTCAATTTAAGCATATCCACAAATCTCAAAAAACGCTAGAGGAAAAGAACAAAAGAAAAACTCGGGGCACATGCCAACTGACATCGTTGTATTCTCTCCCTCTTTCTCAGATCTTTTATGTCTTCCACAGCAAAAGAGTTTGTATGGGGAGATGGGGGAGTAGGGCTGTGGGGAGGAGGGTAAGGCTGGGGAGAAAGACTGGAAGAAACGGTTAGCAGCAAGCCTACAACTGACGTTCTTCCTTTGAAAATGGGAGGGACTGGGGTGTGGAAATTCTCCTGGGAAAGAAAAAGGTCGATTAAACTGGTCAAGCTCCTTATAAACAACGAGTATTGGATCTCTTAACCAAAAAACTCTGAAGGTATTTCTCAGCAGGAGAGTCCTTATCTATGGAATCATTTTAACGGGATGTAATTCATCTCTCGAATTACTGACGGTTCCAAAGGCTTGCTTAGAGACCTTATACCTTAGCCTGGGCCAGAGCATCCTAATACAGCTAGAGAGGACCTGGAGAGCGGGACGGCAGTCCTGTCCTCACCATGGTTCAAGGTGTCTCAGGACCATTTGTGTCCTTGAACACCACCATAAAGGCAGATGTGGCATAAGATTGGATTCTTGCGAATCTGATTTAACAGTCTTATCCTCTGTGTAATCTCATGAAATGTGTTTAGTGCTTTACTTCCGATACTTTAATTAGTTGTTTTGTGACTAGATCCTTTAAGACAAAATTCTCTGTTAAAAAAAAAAAAAACTCAAAGTTTTGTTAGCAGTGAATGAATGTTGAATTTCTATCTGCTTTCTAGGTATGCTCATCAGTATCATATATATTTAATAAATATTAATTTAAATAAATCTGATGCTTTCTGAGTTAACCTAAGAACACATATTTTAAGGATGTGAATTTTATAATATAATTAGAATGTTTTTACAAGATTAAAGCAAATACATTAAAGAGAGATAAGCCAAAAAGATGGGAATATAAGCTTGGTAATTACCATGCTTTGTTCCATTTCAATGAAACAACCTTATCAGGCAGAAAAAAGAATTAGTAATATAAAATTTAGTCAAACATTGTTTTACCAATTGAAGGAATGAGTACTTGGAAATTTATTTTATCCCTGAAACATATGTTTAACTTCCATAATGTTAATGATAATTATATGTAACCTTACAATAATAGTCAGCAGATGCATTAATGAAGAGTAATCACTGTTACTTCACCTAGGCATATTAATTTATTTTTTCTGTGACTTCCAAATTCTAAGACATGCAATTGTGAGAGCCTGCACTCTTACAAATGTAGAGCAAAGACAGGCAAATCTTCGCCGGTAAAGGGCTGACCAGTAAATATTTTAGGCTTTGTGCGTCACCTGGTCTCAGCTGTGATTTCTCAACTCACTATTATAGTGCAAAAGAACTCATAAGCAATAAGTAAATAAATGGGTGTGGCTGTGTTCCAATAAAACTTTATTTACAAAAGCAGACAATGCACCAGATTTGGCCCTTGAGTGGTAATCTGTCCACCTGTGATGCAAACCACCTCCACGTCCACTGACCATTTACTGAATGCCTATAGTGTCTTCAAGGAACCAGAAATCGGTCTGGCCCCCGTTCTCCAAAAGGTAACAAAAAGCTGCTTGATAACACAAAGCAGCAAATACTGAGCATAAATAAGTTGAAATGAGATACAATTTAGACAGGGGGAAAGAGGGCTCACAGGGTGGTGCTTTCATGTAGGGGAAAACAGCCAAGTGAAAATACAGAGAAGTTTTAAAGTGATCATGAACATATGTCACCAAGTTTGCAAGAAATGCAAGACTAGTGTGGGAATTTAGGTTGGTTGGTCAGCTCCACACACAGTCAGGGACAGGGTAATTGTCAAGCCCTAGAGACCTGCATGTGATCATTAGGTAGTTAAGAGGAGGCTGTCAGATCTGACATAACTCGTAAAAGCAGTGTGGTCCTACAGAACTTTCTGCATGCTGGAAACGCCTCACATCTCGCTGTCTAGGATTAAGTCTGCAGAGTTTAGTGAATTCCTTGAGAATCTTTCAATACCTGAAAGAAAGGTATTTGTACATGCCCACTCACATTCAATCATATCTCAAATTATGCTTTTCATGGCATATCATTATAAATGTTTTGCTCTGTCTTGTATGCTCATGGAATTTTTCAAAGCATTTTGAAAAAATGAAGTTATACAGGTATAAAGCATTCAGAACACACTCCTGCTTTTCTTACAGAATATCCCACTGTTATGGACCCATGATTATTGGCATTATTTGAAGAAGGAAGCAGGTAACAAATAACTGAAAAAATTTGGCTCCTACTCTGAATTAAATAGAAAAGGCATGCAAGCCTATTTTTTAAACTAAAAATTGTATTTGCAACATACCTTATGTAACTGATCATAGTTAAATGTATTCTTAATATTCCTTTTGCCCTACCTACAAACATCCTTACGTGGTAAAAACGTTGTTTTAAATAATAATTTTTCAAGTCAAAATTAGAATTGAAACTCATTCTTCATTAAACTCTGTGTCAGTTTTAACTTTTACATATCTTAAAAACTTTTACATATCTTCTCATTTATAAAGCACCTCAATGATGACTCACACAAGCCTCCTGGACCTTCCTCCTGGTGATCCCCTCAATTACCAGAAAAAATACCACTCTCTTTCATCGTAGCAGTATCATTTCTGCAAAGTCCTGCAAGGACAAATGGCCCATCTGATCTCTTGCTTTCTTTAAGACAAACCCAGCTGCTCACCCGGTCCCAAAACAACGAAGTCTTTGATGCTCATGCAGGATACTATGGCAGAAGAATGGGACTGCCCCACAGTCATTAATTTGCCCAGTGTTGCAGTCACCGCTGGGACAGTGCTGTACCAGTTCTGGGGCGATCTGATCAGAAGGTAGTGCTTTTAACAGACGTGGAGATTAACGGGGGTTAACTGTACAAGATACTTAAAACTACTGTCCCCACATATGCACTGGGTGAGGGCCGAATAACGGAAACTAGTAAGATTGCAGTGAATGAGGTATGTAATTAAGGAGATGTTTATCTAACAAGGTACTACAGCGAAGTTCATTTATATGCTGAGTCTTTCTTAAGTAAAAGGAAGAATTCCAAACCACAGCAAGAATTCAACTTTTAACTTATTTGAAATGAAAAGTTCTTAATCATATTTTATACAGCTTCAGAGACTGAAATTCTATCCTCCTCCTGGTGCACTGTTCTAATATGATCATTAAGAGAGCCTATTATAGGTCTCAAACTCCCTTGTACTATCTAACCCATTTTCTCTTAATTATTCCTTTCTTAGGAAATGAAGATAGTGGGCAATAGTCTTCTTGTAGCCCAACCTGCAAGACAACATTTCTATCTGTATCATTCATTGTTTTAAGATTTATTTATTTAGAGAGAGAGAGTCCACGTGAGCAGGGGAGGGGCAGAGGGAGAATCCTCAAGCAGATTCCCCACTGAGTATGGTACCTGACTCAGGGCTCAAACCTATGACCCTGAGACCATAACCTGGGCTGATGTCAAGTTGGACCCTCGACTAACTGAGCCAGACAGGCGCCCAGTATCATCAGTTTTTTTTTAGAAAACTTTCAGATGGGAGGAAGACGGACACATTGCAACATCACCTCTCTATATATAACTGTGATGTACATATTGACCCAAAATGTTTAAAATGTGAAAAGAGGGGGCACCTGGGTGGCTCAGTTGGTTAAGCGACTGCCTTCAGCTCAGGTCATGATCCCAGAGACCTGGGATCGAGCCCCACATCAGGCTCCCTGCATGGCGGGGAGCCTGCTTCTCCCTCTCTCGCTTCCCCTGCTTGTATTCCCTCTCTGGCTGTGTTTCTCTCTGTCAAATAAACAAAATCTTTAAAAAAAAAAACTGAAAAGAGGTACTTCCTGGGCTCTCGAAAACCCAGTAAAATTAAATAGTTTTCAACACCTGTTCTCTCCTTGGTCAAAGAGTCCGAACTCCTGTGTTTTCTTCAGAACCCTATTTATCACCCCTTTCATTTTAGCTTCTCTTCTAGGAGTCTTTTTCTTTTTCACAGCTTTCCTCCAATAGGAAAAACAAAAGACATCCACACTGAGTGTAGTGGAAAGGTTTTTTCCAGGCACTTCTCCTAACCAACTTCAGACATGACGCAGAGATCTTTTTCTACCACAGAAGGTTAGAAACAACTGAGACGGTTTATGAAACGAATGAAGCTTAACACTCAGGTCTCCTCTCTTGCCCATACTTCTTCCAAGGCGCCGGGAGACATAGTGATATATTCCCACAGTCATATGGTTTTGTAGAACTTGCAAACGATACTTTAACTGCAACCAGTTAAGCACACTCTTCCCACTTGGGACATCACACGTCCCTTCTATGAGGTAGCTCCGGTAGGCCCCAGGCCTTTGGGAGATCTAGGTAAAGGGGATTTGTGTTGGAGGCATGGTTAGTTTGGGTTTCATGGGACACATGTTCATGGTTTGCATTCACTTCTGTCACGCCAGCCATTATGGCACAGGGAGAACTTTCAGGAAGACTCCTCTTCGGCCACCTCACTCAGCATCAGGACACAAAGGCACGGGGCTGTGGCGCTCACCACGTGTCCTTCCAGACCTGGGGATGACCTCTGTGGCTAGTGGACAAGAAACAAGCACTGAAACGTAGAAAGGCAGAAGCAAATCCACGCAAAACCCTTGCAGCCATCAAACAAGTAAAACTGGAGACTCCAGATTCTGTCCTCGCCAGCACGTGGTCACAATGAAGCTTTGTGTGACAACGCGCAGCGCCACTGTAACGAAGAGTCCGCTCACGATAGGCCACTACCGCGACACCGAGAACACACTGGCTTGTACTGAGTGTTGTCAATTCAAAGATCAGCCTCTACACAAGAAAACGTGAAAGTTCTTAAGTCTTCAGGCTCCTGTTATGAAAGAAACTTGAGCCATGTTCCTAAGTCTCACAACAGAAACATGGACAGCAAGGGTCAAGTGGGAGATCAAGCTGAGGAAGGCAGGGCTGGTGGGGAAGGTGGGCCTGAGAGACTCTGTGGCACAGACTACCGCGGCCAGCCAATGTAGGCTGAAGAGTGGCCATAATGAACGGTCCAGGAGTTCGAAACCGAATGACGGGGAACGGTAAAGCAGGCAGAGCACTCTCCCAGAAGCATCGGGCTGGGGGAGAGAGAAACCTTGCTCTCGGCAGGGCTTTAGAACCATGGAGGTGGTGAACCTGATGCCTGACCCAAAATAATCACTTATGATCAGCATATACATGTGCGCGTTTTATGAGCCTAGCACCCTGAGTCTTACTTGTCCTTTGACGCCCTCTGCTTCCCACACTGCTTATTCCCTCTCAGGTCTTTATGTTGACTATTAGTCTCTGAGGCATAGAAACATTAATCCTAATCACCCAGGGAGTCTAAAAATCCTACTGCCAATGCCCTAACTCGGTATTCACATGTGATGCTTTTAAGTGAGTGGTCCAAACCTCAGAGCTACAGGTCCTTCTACTGACAGGACTGAGGCTGACCTCCGGGTCACAGGGAAAACAGAAACGCCCTGTGTAGGGCTGGGGCTGGGGCCAGCCTTCAGAGCTACCGATGGAAAGGAGGCGAGTTTGCAAGGCTGCTAAATTTCCAAATGCTCCAAGGGTTCATCAGATTTTTAATTGTTAAACAAACCATGAAACTAAAGAAGGAAGTTTCTACCACCATTAAAAAATTAGAATCTGTTTCAGCAACCTAAATTTGCACACAAAAATGGGAGAAAAAAAAGCCCCCATTACTGTGACTAATTACTCTTTACTACCCTTTTCAAAGATAGATCAAAACACCCTTTAACAAATGTCAGTTCAATTTTACTGCTAAAGATTAGCAGCAGGTGATAAATGGGAAACACAATGTCCCTAAATACACAGGGAAACAGATGAGTTTAATCTTCACATATCTAAGAAGGGAAATTTATTCAGAACAAATAGGAACATAAGGCATTAAACTACTAGAGAAGTGAATAAAAAGTATATGATAACAGACTGATGAATACAAATATGGTCCATTATAACTGACAGAACTTCTGCTAAAAAAAAAAAACATCCATCCAGTCCCTTCCCCCCAAGTGTCTGCAAATCAATCGTCTGCTTGAGAGCCACCAAAGGAGCTCTATAAATGCACCAGCACCTTGAGGAATAGATTAGAAAATTGTCCTAATAAGACAGGAAGTCCTCAAGACAATAGAATAAAATTAAATATTTTACAAATATGTTTCTGCTAGCTTTCTCTATCCTTCTGTCTGTGGTTTCCTCATCTTTTCAGAATGAGCAGATCCACACTCCAAAGTCAAGATTTTATTAGGGGAATAAAGATCCAAGTCAGGATAACAGGAAGTACTGCTGGACAGTAGTACTATTTTCGGTCCATCCAACGAAAAATCACTCTAGTAATTTTTTTTTTAACATTTTTGTCAGAGAGAGAGCACAAACATGAGCAGGGGGAGCAGCAGGCAGAGGGAGAAGCAGGTTCCCCACTGAGTAATCCCAGGACCCCAGGATCATGACCTGAGCAGAAGGCAGATGCTTACCTGACTGAGCTACCAAAGCAACTCCCCCACTCTAGTAATTCTTAAAGACAGTTGATTAAGGGTTCCTGGGTGGCTCAGTGGGTTAAAGCCTCTGCTTTCAGCCCAGGTCATGATCTCAGGGTTCTGGGATCGAGGCCCACATCAAGCTCTCTGCTCAGCAGGGAGTCTGCTTCCTCCTCTCTCTCTGCCTGCCTCTCTGCCTACTTGTGATCTCTCTCTCTCTCTGTCAAATAAATAAATAAAATCTTTAAAAAAAAGGAAAGACAGCTGATTAAGTAAAAACTAATTTTAAGCCCAGTTTAATTAAGCCAAAGTAAATGTTGGGTCCTAGACATAAGGAGACTTTCTACAAAAGAATGTTAGCAGGAATAAAAAATGCATAAATTGTAATCCATAAATCTTTACTCAAAGACTGTGAGAAAAATATTCCCTCTTCCTTTCCTGTGAAACAGCCTATAAATATTTTCTTGCTAATTGTAACATGTTATAGGAATAGTCACTTATGGACTCAAAATTAAGATTACCACATTAAATAAGAAATCCTAAATGAAAAATAATCTGTTATAATTTAAGAAATACTGAGCACTGATTGCATGATAATCACGAGAACCATGGTTTCATGATTTTTAAACATCCCCTTTTCTTCTCTAGGCAAACCCTTTTTTTGCACACACCACCTACTCCTTAGGAATAAAAAGAAGTTACAACTTCCCATAGGTGCTTTTCTCTCAGAATGACTACCAGTGACAGGTGGGGTATTAACAATGAGTACATCATCTATAGTCAGAATCATAAATCATTATCCCTCTTCACTTAAAGAGAGGCAGTTTTCTAAACTTTCAAAAATTTAAATACTAATTCCATACATAAGATCATCTGTGTGGGTCTATTTTGCAGTTATTTCAGTCAGCACATAGCCATCAAATTTTATTTATTTGCAAAAATGAACTATGCTAAATATATTCACTAAATTCATTAAAATAAACAGCATTACAGCCGAACTTAAGTATTTCATTTTAAGTATTTTCAATTTCATCTTCCTTTTCTTAATAAAGAGCTTGACTGGGGCACCTGGGTGGCTCAGGTAGTTAAGCAGCAGACCCTTGGTTTTCAGCTCAGGTCATGATCTCAGGGTCCTGAAATGGAGCCCTGCTTCAGGCTCTGTACTCAGAAGGGAGTCTGCTTCTTTTCCTCTCTGCTCCTCTCCCCACCTCCACCCCTAGGTTGTACTCTCTCTAAAATAAATAAATCTTTAAAAAGAGAGAGAGAGCTTGATCACTGGAATTCATGTAGTAAGCAAAATACAAAATCCAATTGGTTAGAAGATCCCTTTCTCACAGTTACAAGTATAGCTAATTTGCAACAGAGAAAATAGCTCATCATAGACAAAATAGTCCCTCTAACCAGTCTTCACACTCAACTGGATAGAACTGATTCTGAGATGGCATTGATCTCCAGGGAAATAAATCATAATGAGAAGCATTATCCAGCCCTATAAAGTTATTTTAAACACAGTCCAAGCATGTAAAAACTAGAAAATCGCCCAGTTGGTTAAAATACATCTTACCAGGTCAAGATGCAGACCATTAAGAGTAGCATTAGATGCTATAAACAAGCAACATCTACTGATGCAAATGACCAGAAATCTGAGGAATAAAAACAAGTGGTAATATACACTACTTATTAAGATATACCAAATTTGTCAAGCTTTTAACTGTATTTCCAAATCAACAAAATAGTTTTGAGTCTCCATTTCTACCCGTGGGAACACATGTTGAGAAGTCATACAGTAATCTTGTCAGTTACATATGTGGGTACAGAAGACAAACATAGGTCCCTGCACAACTTGATACACACTGACATTATAACGTGTACATTTCTAGAAGATTTCTCCTATGAGGAAGTTCAACTGTAGTTCAATTGTGTGTTAAATCAATTTGACGGGTATCAGTGTTTTCAAATGAAAGAAATAATAAAATATATCAAAGACACTGCAAATAGTGAATACCAGGCTTATTTCATGAATGTTTTATTTCTGTATGTGTGGGGAAGGGTAGCTAAATAACTTTTTTTTTTTAAGATTTTATTTATTTATTTGACAGAGAAAAACACACCGAGAGAGGGAACACAAGCAGGGGGAGTGAGAGAGGGAGAAACAGGCCTCCCACCGAGCAGGGAGCCCCATTCGGGGCTTGATCCCGGGACTCCTGGATCATGACCTGAGCCGAAGGCAGACGCTTAATGACTGAGCCACCCAGGTGCTCCTAAATAAGCTATTTTTTACTTGGATCCCATTATAAAAGTTTGAACGCCACTGCCTCAAACGTTACCTTTACAAGACAGAACATGGGTAATCAGTGCTTGAGATGAAGGAAAATATGGAAGAGTCATGTTCCTTCTCATAGCCTGGCAGCTCCAGAATCACAAAGGTTACTCTAAGCAACTATTAAGCAATTATTCTAACATCCAATTTTAACATGTGGGGTTTTTTTCCCTCACAGCACCAAGCAGTTTTCTGACACCAGGTGTGTGTCCTACAGTTCAACTCACCTCTGACACTATCTACCCAGAGATGGCGTCCGATTCCATAGGGTAAGGGCTCAGTCCCACAAGACTGTCCTCCACTTCAGGTGTCAATCACAAGCCCAGCTTGTCACCTGTTTCCGGCAGACTGGCTATAAATTTGAGGTCCCAGGACGCATTCTCACTCCCGCCACTCAGGTTAGACTAATTCACCAGAACAGCTCACAGAACCCAGTAAGCCATTTTTCTCTCTAGATCACCAGTTTATTAAAGCATATAACACAGAAACAGCAAGATAAAAGAGATGCGTAGGGCAAGGTATGGTAAGGGCACAAAATTTTTCTGCCCTCTGAACATACATCTTTCCGCAAATCTCCACATGTTCACCAACAGGAAGGTTTCCAAAACCTGTCCTTTCGAGTTTTTATTAAGGCTTCACTATACAGGAATGACTGATTAAATCATTGGTCATTGGCAATAAATTCAACCTCCATGCCTTCTCCCTTCCCCAGAGGTCACTCCGAAACCTTTCATCACATATGTGGTTCTTCTGACAGCCAGCCCCTATCCTGAAGTGTGGTCCAAAAGTCATCTATCTTATTAACACAATAAAAGATACTTTTACAGTTCTTAGCACTTAGGAAATGTTAAGGCTTTTAGGAGCTCTGTACTAGAAATGGGGACAAAGATCAAATATATACATTTCTTACTATGAATCACAGTATCACACAACCAATCTGTGTCTCTGGAGAGGAGGGGAACGTATCTCAAAGAAAGCCCTTGTCTCTCTGTTCTACACGCTGCTGGAGTAGAATGGTCTTTCAGAAGCAGCAAAAGGTTGGAAAGCTCTGAGAGAACATGGTTAGACTTCAATGATCTGTCCAGCTTTGTGTGGAGATGCTGAGAAACCTTGGGGCATCATATGACAACTCTATAGTGGCCAATGACAATGCCTTCCATACTTGAATAATCATGACAAGATGGAGAACTGCAATAGAGGAAGCCAGTTATCACTATGACACAGAAGGACATGATGTCCATATCTCTATCAAATGGCTATAAACCTGGCAAGTCTAAAATGTAGAATAAAAAAAAAAAATCAACCTTTCTTCTCAACTGTTAGGTTCAATGTGTTAAAATGACTGTCCTCCCCCCACTCCACCTCCCACAGATTCACCTCATTCTCCAGTTAACAACACTGTGAGATGTTGCTACGATCTAGCCACCTTGTAGCAGGACTATGTCCTACATGGGCACTGGCTGCGATGAAGGTCTCTGCAAGAAACTGTCCTTTATTAAAAGCTAAAAAGAAATCAAGAAGAAGTTCACTGCTACTAAATTACATAGTCAAAACACTGTCTCTTTTAGAGTTAAGACATCTAAGAAAGGGGAAATCTTTACTCTTGGGGAATCAATAGCTCCGTCTACAAAATAACCTCAAAGATCCAAACTTGCTAAGATACTTAGGATTTCTCTTTCAAAAAAAAAATCATAGAACAAATCTGGCAAGCATATAATCCTACTAGATGTATATAGCCAACATACTTTTATGGCCACACAGAACTTTAAATCTAACTCTTAACTTTAAATTCCCTCACAATGCCAGGAAAGATTCTAAAGGCATTCAAAAGAAAAAGCAGTGAAATCTCATTTAAAATATGATTTGATTTAAAAAAGAAAAGCAAACACCACCACCAAGTCAGCTAATAAGCGATTTCCACTTTCAATGAAAACTTGGATCACAAGTTATTAAGACAGATCAACCAGCTTAGATCCCAGTTATCAAACATGTTTATATTTAAAAATCAGTCTCAGCAAAAAGAGGACAAATCCATAATGATAAAAGATGAGTTTAAGAAAAGGAATTTTCATTACTAAAGAAATCCCTCGGGGCACCTGGGTGGCTCAGTTGGTTAAGCAACTGCCTTCGGCTCAGGTCATGATCCTGGAGACCCGGGATCGAGCCTGGCATCGAGCTGCCTGCTCGGTGGGAAGCCTGCTTCTCCTTCTCTCACTCCCTCTGCTTGTGTTCCCTCTCTCGTTGTGTTTCTCTCTGTCAAATAAATAAATAAAATCTTAAAAAAAAAAAAAAAGAAAAAGAAATCCCTGTTTTCTCATGGCTGAGGCTCAATCTATTACTTAGCAAAAAGAGCAAGTGAAATTAAAATAACACAATTAAAAATATCTCCAGGAGCTGTATTTGGAGCAATTCTTTCAGAAACCCAAAGGAATGGAAAAGAACTTGCAGGGGGGCATTGTGGGGGGTGGGGGTCATCACTATTTCCAGGTTCGCTTGGTTTTGTTTTTTTGGATTGATTAATTCCAAAATAATCTTGGACAGCCATTCAGAGCAACACCAAGTGTCAGCTGGTTCCCTTCACTGCAACCTTTTTGTTAAGTAGACTATCAGCAGCATATTAACGTTTACACTATCGAGGAAGACCAACTGGTAAATTATGGCTATGTTTAACTCTTTGCATTGTGAAATCAATACACCAGAGAAACTATCTGAATATGATGTATTTACCTAGCATCTTGGTTACACAGCTCAGAAAGGGAGGAACTCTGTGAGAAGGACATGGGCTGTGGTATCAGAAAAATGAGGTTCCATACTCCAGCTCTACCACTTTCTGATTATGGAACTCTGGATATTATCCACCTAACCCCTAAACCTCAGTTTCCTTAGATGTAAAGGGTAAATGGGAATTCCTACTTAATAGGGCTAGGTAAGAATTAAATAAAATCTCATATATAAAGCAGATAGTACTTTACCTGGCCCCATGACTAGTCTCGAATATTATTTACTCTGGAAATAATCATGCCTATCTGAGATTCCAGTAAGTATTTCTGATTTTCAGCTTGTTCCCCTGTGAAGAGAGGGACCTGAAGCTGAGGTCACTAAGGCCACCTTCAGAAGCAATGTGACCCACTCAAGGCTATGATTCCACGGTAATGAAGTACAGACATGATGACTGTATTCTAATGGCTACATTTTCTCCTATTTTGAACCATAAATCTACAAACTGAAAGTTCTGGGACACTTAACATTAAAAAAGCACTTTGTCATATGTTGCCATAAAATAATTTTTGAGAGGGGCACCTGGACGGCTCAGTCGGTTTAGCATCCAACTCTTGATTTCAACTCAAGTCATGACCGCAGGGTCATGACACTGAGCCCCACATAGAGCTCCATGCTCAGTGCAGCTGAGTGTACCTAAGATTCTCCCCCTCCTGTTGCCCCTCCCACCTGCTCTCCTGCTCTTTCTCTAAAAAATAATAGTAATAATAATAATAATGATAATAATTAAAATAATTTTCAAGACAAAGAAAGCCTATGGTATAGCAGTACTTTCCTAGGAACTTATCACACAAAAACACTCACACAAGTAGGTGAGGACGCACATGTACATGTTCACAGTCGACACTGTGATGGTCAAAAACTGGAAAGAACCTCCATCATTGGGGAATGTATGAATTATGGTATAATTCATATAAGGCCATTCTAAGCAGTCCTATCATGAGATCAAGGCAGATTTTTATTAAATATTGCTGCAATAGAAAAGCTGCAATATATATATAGCAGGATCTACCTTGGGGATTTTTTTAAGGCTGTGTATGTGCATATATAAATGATCAGTCTACTTTCTGTCTGCTGAGAAAAAAAGACAGGGACGAGCTATTCCAATCAGCTTGGTAGTTACCAAGCAGGAAGCAGAGATAGAGGAATGCCTGCTTTGTTCAGAAAATATGAACAGAAGAAAAGTTTTTAAATAGAGAGAAAATGACTAATGACCAATTTTTACTTCCTTTAATGTATTTGAGTATTTCCCAAATTTTCTATAATGTACCATAAATGTTTAAGACTCCTTTATTACTTCACTTTTTTTAAAAGATTTTATTTATTTATTTGACAGAGAGAGAGATCATAAGTAGGCAGAGAGGCAGGTAGAGAGAGGAGGAAGCAGGCTCCTTGCTGAGCAGAGATCCCCGACATGGGTCTCAATCCCAGGACCTTGAGATCATGACCCAAGCTGAAGGCAGAGGCCCCAACCCACTGAGCCACCCAGGTGCCTTTATTATTTCATTTTTAAAAAAGCTACTCTCACTGAACCACGTGTTCACACATTTAGTTTTGAAATACTACAGGCTAGAAATGTGTTAAAGGGTAACTATTTAATTCCCTGAAAACAGAATCGTGAAATGAAGCACTTGCACAACTTAAAAGCATAGGAAGAGAACTTTCTTAAATGAGTACATTATCCAAAATCTAAAGCAAACATTATACATAATGGAGAAACTTCAGAATCATTCCCACTAACGTAGAAAACAAACAAGGATGCCCTCCATCCCTGCCTCTATTCGACATCATGCAAAAGCCAGTGTGGTAAGAAAAAGAAGTCAACAATTCAAGAGGTAGATGGCAAGAAATAAGATTGGCCTTGTGTACAGACTTCTGCAAGCTTTAAGAATTAACGAAAGTTTGAGGCGCCTGGGTGGCTCAGTTGGTTAAGCGATTGCCTTCGGCTCAGGTCATGATCTTGCGGACCTGGGATCAAGTCCCACATCAGGCTCCCTGCTCAGCGGGAAGCCTGCTTCTCCCTCTCTCACTCCCCCTGCTTGTGTTCCCTCTCTGGCTGTGTTTCTCTCTGTCAAATAAATAAAATCTTTAAAAAAAAAAAAAAAAGAATTAACAAAAGTTCACCGAGGTTCCTGAATCCAGTGTGTTCCACTGATAACCATAAAATATAAGTGACAAAAAATCTTATGCACCATATCAACAAAACTATAAATCAGTTAAGAATATATTAAATAAGTCAAAGCCTCTTGTGGAAAAAAAAAAACTTACAGCATCTTACTCAAGAATATTAAAAAAACTGAATAAATGGGGTAACGTGCCATCATCATGGACAGGAAAACTTAGTATTATAAAGAAGTCAGTTCTCCCACATCATTTGTAAATTTAACACAAATCCTAATGAAATCCTTAAGTTTAGAGTTATTTTTTAGTATGTATTATTTAACAAACTATTCCTAAAATTCACATGGTAGAAGAACAGCCAACATTAGCCAAAGACAGTTTTAAAGTATAACAAACTGGGAGTCTTGCTTTCGCGCACATTAAGACTTATTATATAACTATATTTTGTAACTATAATAATTAAGAGTGTGGTATTAGCACAATTAAAGATAATGCAGTGATTAAAAATAATTAAGACTCCAGAAACAGACCCTTATGTTATTAAATAAATCTATAGGAAAGGATAAATAATTCAATTCATGATGCTGGGGTAACTGGTTGGCCATATAGAAAAAAGCAAAATAAAATTCTGCTATGGACTGAACTGTATCCTTCTAAAATTCATATGTTGAATGATAGTGTGGACAGGGGGCCTTCGGAAGGTAATTAGATTTCAATGAAGTCAGGGTCTCCATGATGGGATTAGTACCCCCATAAGAAGAGACAACAGAGACCTGGAACATGTTCTCTCCCCCATCTCCAATCACATGAAGACACAGAGAGAAGGTGACTGCCTGCAATCCAAGGACGGCATGCTCCCCCGAAACCTATGATGCCGGCTGACACCTTGATCTTGGGATTTCTAGTCTCCGGAACTGTGAGAAATTAAGTTTGTTGTTTAAACCACCCGGCCTGTGGTATTCTGTCATGGTAGCCCAAACTAACACATAGGTCTACGCTATAAAAATGTTTTTTTAAAAAAAGTGAATTAAATAACTAAATATGAAAATTGAGAAATTTAAAGAAAAGAGTACATATATTTGTAAGATCTTGGGAGAAAAGAAGTATTTCTTAAAGCAATATACCAGAAACAATAAAGGAAAGGCTGGTAAATTGGGTTACCATAAAATTTACAAGTTGTGTTCCACAAAAGACACCATGACCCAAATAAAATACAGCCATTTCTCTTTCGGCCGCATGAGGATCCAGTGAGGACGGAATCCAGGGTCTGTGGCCTGGGAGCGAGCCGTCAGCAGAGCCAGGGGCGCAGCCGTGCTGGTTGGGGGCTGGCCGGCCTCCCCGACAAAGAGCTGCTGCTGGAAGCCGCCCACCGGCCTCGTTACATACAGCAGCCACACCGGACTAAGGCAGGTGAGGACCTTTTTTGTGTGTGTGTGTCATTTTATCATTTGTTCTTTTTGAGTCCTATCGATAAAAGAATTCAAGATCTCAAAGATTTTCTCTGGTTTTTATCCAGAAGTGTCATAGTTGCAGCTCTAACTTTCAAGTCTATACTCCATTTTGCTTGATTTTATTAAATTGTGCAAGATATTAAAAAATGTCTTTTAAAACGGTCATTTTAAGGGAGAAGATATTTTCACACAAGCAACCAACAAAAAATTAACATGTAGTTTTGGAGGTGCCTAGATGGCTCTATCAGTGGATATACAACCTTTTTTTTTTTTTTTTTTTGACATACAACTCTTGATCTCAAGGCTGTGAGTTCAAGCCCCAAACCAGGCATAGAGCTTATATTTAAAAAAAAAAAAAAAGTAACATCTAGTTCCAGAACTCCACAAAGAACTCTTAGAAATCAAAAGTACTTGCAAGATATTTATACAGAACCTCTTTGCAACACTTTATTAATCAACATGCCATATTGCTCAGGCTTTTACAGTTGAGAAAGTGTAAATTACATCCTCAGAATAAGTGATGAAGCTGTAACTTAAAACAAGCTCTGGGGGCGCCTGGGTGGCTCAGTTGGTTAAGCGACTGCCTTCAGCTTAGGTCATGATCCCGGAGACCCGGGATCCCTGCTCGGCAGGGGGCCTGCTTCTCCCTCTCTCACTCCCTCTGCTTGTGTTCCCTCTCTGTGTTTCTCTCTGTCAAATAAGTAAATCTCTAAAAAAAAAACAAAAAAAACAAGCTCTGATGTCTAACCACAAACATCACCTCTCCCGCCAGACCCACAGCACTACATACAGCTGCTTCTTGTAACCTCACCGTCACTGGTCAGTCACTGAACCCTTGAATGTCCTAGCAGTCTTCTACTTCCTTCTTTACTGAAGTGTCACTGGATTTACAATGTGGTAACCAGAACTTGGTCAAATTTTAATAATCAATTATAATTCATGGATTGCCAGAGTTTAAAATGCCACCATTTTAGGGGGGCATCAGCATAGGCTAGAAATCAGCACTGGTTATCATTATGGAGTACCACGTACCACTGAATAAACTATGCTAAAGACAAAATCCTCTAGAGAGGTAAACTCTAAAGCCACGATACAGAGAGAGAACCAGACAGATCAGTGCCACACTGGAAAGGTACAAACTGTGTCGGAAAGAATTTTAAACTAGGAATCAGGGAACCTGAATTCTGATCTAACTCCTATCATTAACTAGCTGTTCATTGAATAACATAATATTCCTAATCTTTAGCTTTCTCAACCTTAAAAATAGGATGAAATGATTGTTAAAAGTTCTGGAAGCTCTAGGGGCGCCTGGGTGGCTCAGTTGGTTAAGCAACTGCCCAGCCTCACGTCAGGCTTGCTGCTAGGCAGAGAACCTGCTTCTCCCTCTGCCTCTGCCTGCTTGTGCTCTCTCTCACTCTGTCAAAGAAATAAAATCTTTTTTCAAAAAAAAAAAAAATTCTGGAAGCTCTAAAATTCAATGTATAAGCTCTTTTCCTACAGATGGGGAAAATGTGGTACAGTGAACTGGAAATAATTTGGACTAAACAGGTAATACAAATCATCATCTCAGTTTCCTTTTAATAAGCTCAAAAAAAAAACCACATTAAGGTACTTATGACCTCTTCAAAATCAAGTACTACTGAATATTTCAACAAAACAACTTTGTCTCATTTTTCCTCTTATCACTCAAACCTTTCGGTTCCTCCCTATGTTCTGACTTGCATATACAATGCTACAAGTCAGGGACTGATAGGACAGCCCATCCCCAGTGCTCAGTGTCCCCAAGGTAAACTTCAGCCTGGGAGGGATCCATGTGGAGCGGTAAGGGAGGAAGGGGACACCCACCCAGCCACCCAGCCAGCCAGATCAGTCAACCCTGGTGATCAGTGGGGTGACAGATGTCACAGCCAGATGGCCCTTACGTCCTTCAACAATTTGTTCTATGGAATATTAGCTCTGCAAGATTCTCTAAGATGAAAGAATACTACAAATGTTTCAGAAATGCTGCCTGTTGTACCTCATTCCTGACTAATTCACAATGAACATGCAAATAAATTTTTTGGTGTGATGTTAGGAAGTATCTATTTTTTTTATTATGTTCAGTTAGCCAACATATAGTACATCATTAGTTTTTGATGTAGTCTTCAAAGATTCATTAGTTGTCTATAAATATTAAAGTCTCTGAGAAACCCAAAAGAAATCTGATTTATATTGTTTATTCTAGGGTTTCTCACCCAAGTAGCTACAAAACTCCTTCTTTACAGAATATCTACAAACACTCTATGAAACTCACTCTCCTTTGGAAGAGTGCACGCCACTTTGGAATGTGCTTGCTTAAACATAATATTTAATTCACACACTACTAAACTGAAACCGAATTTTGTTGTTTGCTTGTTTTTGCCTCTGACTTTCTGTATCACTCAGAGAATCATGTAGTAGGTTCTAAATACTAAATTAATTTTCCAACATCCAATTGTTCAAAATTAAACAAACAGAAAGGCTTTCCCTCTGTTCCAGGCACCTGAAACCTAGCAATCAAAGAAGATGGTCAAGTGAGACAGAAACTGTCACCAGCTCTCTGGTCCAAGTACATTAATCACTATTACCATGTCAGACTGTATCTTACATCCATTCCTATCTGGTTGTTCTAGTTTTAGTTTTGGGCACTGCATGGGTTTACATTAAAAAAAAACAAAAAACAAAAAAAAACAAAACTTTCAAGTAAAAGGTAATTAAAATATAACCAAAGAGTAATCTAAATCACCAGAAGGTAGATTTAGAAACTGAAAATGGACAAGTCTTAAGATACTCCATGCAAATAAGAAAATCCAAACCCATTAAAAACAACAATATAAACCTTTCACTGGCATTCTTACTGAAAATATAAATCATCTTTTGAATTAAGACTGACTTAGATTCACACAAGATGGGGCAATACTTGCAAAAAGTAGACAACTTTGTTAACCATCTATACTCTTCAGTTTTTCAACATTTGTTTTCTTGACAGTAAGTGTTCTTTCTTCCTTCTAGCCATTTCAAAAGAGAACAAACAGCCTACCCTAAATCACCACCGTCAAAAACACCTGGTCTTAGGAGACTAGCTAACAAAATGGTGTTTTTATCAAGTAATCTTCCAAATCCATTCTAGGAATTTGGAGACACAAATGATAATGGCATTTGAAGACTTACTGTCAGATCTTGAGAAAAATCACAATAAAAATACTGAACCTATCCTTATTACATAAACTCAGTTACTACATCCACTTACAGTTATTGCTAGATAGTGGGGGGGGGGGGGGAGATACACTCCATTAGCTCCCAAAATCAAGTGGGGATTAATTATGGGATCACATTTTTCTTTACATTATAATGCATATTCTTCTTGCTGTCAAATTCACATTTACCATCCTCCTTCAACTCCCATTCAAAATTAATCATTTTCAGGAAGTCTTCTCTCCCCTACTAAATGCTTATGGTACTGTTTCAAGATTAGATTGTAGGGAGGGCTAGGTGGCTCATTCCCTTAAGCATCTGCCTGCAGCTCAGGTCACAATCCCAGAATCCCTGGGATAAAGCCAAACGCCATCCCCCAATCGGGCTCCCTCCTCAGCAGGAAGCCTGCTTCTCCCTCTCCCCCTGCACCTCGGCCCACTTGTGCTTTCTCTCTCTCTCTCACTCTCAAATAAATAAGGTTGTACACTTTGTAACATGCTGCTTTGGGAAGATGGTGTTCATCTTCATGTATATGCATGAATTCTTCTCAACGACATCATCCTGAGGACTCGTTTTATAACTCAAGGCTTCTCAAAAATGCTTCCACAGAAGTACTCCCTTTGTCAGAGGATCTACCACAAAATAAAAATTTATTTGAAGTCTTCTGTTTTCCCTTTAAAATTCACTCACGATGTAAGATTCAACACCGTAGTGCATTTGTTTTAACATAAAAACATTTAGTGTTGGCGAGGATGTGGAGAAATTGGAACCCCTGTGCTCTGTTGGTAGGATTGTAAAATGTTTTGACTGCTATGGAAAACGGTATAGAGGTTCCTCAAAAAATTAAAAATAGAACTACCATCTGATCCAGCAATCCCACTTCTGGGTGTATATCCAAAAGAACTGAAAGCAGAATCCTGAAGAAATATTTGCATGCTCAAGTTCATGAGAGATGAATGGATATATATAAAATGTGATGTAGACGCATAATGGAATATTAGTTCTTCTTAAGAAGGAGGGAAATCTGTCACATGCTGTGTGGATGAACCATGAGGAAGTAAAGTAGGACAGTTGTCAAAAGACAAATACTACATGATCCTTCCCATATGAGGTATCGAAATAGTCAAGTTCATAGAAACAGAAGGAAGAACTGTGGTTACCAAGGGCTGGAGAAAGGCGGAAAGGAAAGGGCTTTTTAATGAATGTAAAGTTTCAGATGGGCAAGATGAAAAAGTTCTAGAGATCTGTTTCATCACAATATAAATATACTTAACACTACTCAACTATACACTTAAAAATGATTAAGATGGGGGGCGCCTGGGTGGCTCAGTTGGTTAAGCGACTGCCTTCGGCTCAGGTCATGATCCCAGAGACCCGGGATCGAGTCCCACATCGGGCTCCCTGCTCGGCGGGAAGCCTGCTTCTCCCTCTCTCACTCCCCCTGCTTGTGTTCCCTCTCTGGCTGTGGTTCTCTCTGTCAAATAAATAAAATCTTAAAAAAAAAATGATTAAGATGGTAACTTTTTAAAAATTTATTCATTTGAGAGAAAGCACAAGCAGGGGAAGAGGCAGAGGAAGAGGGAGAAGCAGGCTCCCCACTGAGCTGGGTGTCCAATGTGGGGCTCAATACCAGGACCTAGCCATCATGACCTGAGCTGAAGGTAGACGTCCAAATATCTGAGCCACCCAGGCACCCCTAAGATGGTACTTCTATATTATGTGTTTTCGGCACACTTTAAAGAAAAATGTTTTTAATCACTTGATTTGTCCCATCTGCAAGTAAAAATTGGTGTTACCGTATTTCCTCAACACACACAGGCACGTACTGAATGAAGTTGCCTCAAAGTCCCATGCAGCTCTGAATGAGGCTCCCAGAACAAAACCTCCTTCTCTCACATCCTCTGCTCAGTTCAACAGTTATCAAGCAACTACACTGTGGTAACTGCAAGAATTATCAAAATTGATCAAAATTAAATTTGATAATCAGAATTATCAAAATTAATCAAGCCTTGATTTCTGCCCTTGAACAGATCAGAGAGACTGCCTACACTTAGCTCAGTGCTGGGAACCTATTATCTATGCAGTGAATGGACCACTTCTGCAGTTCTCCTCAATTACCTGCCTAGTTGTAGGAAAAAGTGGGGATTTCTCTAGACTACAGTTTCTCTGGACAGAGTTCCCTTAAGAGTAAGCACAGAGAATAATACCGACACAAGGGGCAGAAGTCAATGTAAATTTAAAAACTTTCAATTAGCCAAAGGTCCTTTTGTTAAGAGAGGAAAAAATGAAGTAATCATGGTAGCAATAGCCTTCCACGAAAGCAAATATACAAATAATGCTCAAGGTGCTTATTAACATAGCAGTAATAGACTCACCATAGCAAGAGGAACGAGCCAAAGCTGTCCAGTGAAATAAAAATGTGCAACCCAGAAAGAGAGGAAATTCATGGCTGAGGCTACTATAAAGAAATTTATTAGTACGAATTCTAACATTTTATCCACCAGACCAGTTGAGTTCCATTCTGGGCAATGTCTCAGATTTGCCCCAACAATAATAACTCATGTTACTTTCGGATAGGTCTTTTTGTATATTGCAGTGTCAATTTTGTCATAAATCCTACTACTTCGCCTCTGGGCACAACCACAAGGGACACTTAGTCTATAAGAACGAGCTTACTTTCCTTAATAATGGCATATTGGTGGTTACGTTACCGCAAAAACAGCTTTACCTCCAAGGGAAACTGATAAAGTGGGAATTATGGGAAAAGCTGCTTTTCTCCATCCTTAGTGTGTCCTCTTAGGCCTTCATCATTTCTGGATTACTGCAAAGCCTCCTGCCGGCTTTCCCTTCCTCCAGTCATGCTCGTCTCACACCCAAGCATCCTGGTTGGCACTCAAAATTAATCTTTCTAAATTCCAAACTTACTGCGGCACTCCCCTGCTCAAAACCTTCCACGGTTCCCCAAGGCCTCAGGATCTCTGATATGGCATAGAAGGCTCTTTACAATTTAGGCCCTGCACGACAGATTTTCAAGAAAATCTGTTTTTTAAACAATTTCAAACCTACAGAAATGTTACAAGAACAATAAAAAGAACTCCTTACCCTTTTCATCCAAATTCACCACTTTCCCAACCCTAGGACACAACCTCAGTGAGAGCAGAAACTGTTTATTTTATTCATCTATGCCTGGCACAGAGGTGACATTCCATAAATTCATGGAAGAAATTAACCTGTAAGTGAATTTGTAGGAATTTTTCAAGGGCCCACTTTCCAGTTAAACAGAGTGGGTTAAAAGCAAATGTTACCTCTGCTCCCTCCTGAACTCACTAAAGTAACTGTTAAAGACACTTTTAAGCATAAATCCTTTCGGCCAAAGAGAAGAGATAACAGCAACCAAATTGGGGGTGGGGTGGGGGGTGGGTAACTGACCCGACAGCCCTAGGACTATGAACCTTAGAGGGACAGCCAAGAAAGACACCGGAATGAGGAACAGGAATCTCTGAAGAAGGGGTGCAGAGAGGGCTGTAAAAAGAAAGGATGCTAAACAAATCTCAGACTCTCCAGATCTGGAGCCCAGTGCAGCACTCCCACGTAATGGATGCTCCTCTAACATGAGCAAAAAAACTTCACCAGAGAAATTAATTCAACTGATAGCAAACAGCTACTCTGTGCCAGGCTCAGTCCTAGAGTCCCGAAAATCTGAGGGGGAAAAAGCTAAGGCCTGCCCCCATGGAACCTCCATTCTAATGGGTGGTGGTGGGAGAGGGGTGATGAGTGAGCATATCCAGAGATCAGATGCGATGCCTGGTATGGAGCAAGGGCAGAGGACAAGAACGCAGTGTGGTTCTTCCTACAGAGCAGAAATCTGAGAGGGAGGGGGAGAGGGAGGAGGGAAGCAAGCCAACCAGCCATGCGGACATCCAGGGAAAGAACATTCCAGACTGACAGAGGTGGGTACACAGGCCTTGAGGTAGAAGCAAATTCCAAACATGAACAGCACAGAGGCTGAGGTGGTGAGGCAGGGGAAGGGAGCAAGAGGTCCAAGATGTACCAAGGAAGCAGATTAGTAGAAGGAACCATCAAAGCAACAATTCCCCTACCTACTGGCCACACACTATAATTATCTAGAGAGCTTTAAAAAACAAACAAATAAACAAACCAACCTCCTCAGAGTTCCCCCTGTTTCTGATCTGAATTTTCATTAGGATGGGGTGTGGCTGGCCATGAATAGTTTTGAAATCTCTGAAGGTGGCCCTCATGTGCAGATAAGGCTCCAACCTGTGGAACCGAAAGAACTCTGGACTCAGGGATGCTAGGCATAGCTGGGGAACGAAGTGGAGGGGCTCCACTGAAAACAGGGAAGATTAAGTAAAAGATGACAAACTCAAGATCCAGACTCCCAACCCCTCCAGCCTCTTCTTTTTTTTTTTAAAGATTTTATTTATTTGACAGAGACAGACACAGCAAGAGAGAGAACACAAGCAAGGGTACTGGGAGGGTGAGAAGCAGGCTTCCCACGGAGCAGGGAGTCCGATGTGGGGTTCGATCCGGAACTCTGGGATCATGAGCCGAGCCAAAGGCAGATGCTTAATGACTGAGCCACTCAGGCGTCCCCAGCCCCTTTTTCCACCTAACACCAAGAAACCACAGACCAAATATACTGGCAGTCAGATGCATATGCATCAGCTGGAGACTGGCATGGGCAACAAGCAAACAGTAAATGCTCCCAGTGTGGGGCAGGGGAAAGCCAAGCAGCTGGGGTGCTCCGAGTGCTTTAATATCTTGAAAACTGAGAGGTAGACCCCAACTAAGGGACAGGAAAAGTAAAAAACCATTATGAACGGTTGAGAGAAAAAGACAAGAAAACAAAATATCTGGAATGGGTAGATCCATTTGGGGACTGTGAAATTAAGTAAGCAATTTAACTATTGTGTATAATCACTTCGACTCCCCTGGAAATAATCATTTGGAAAAAAAATGAGTGCTGTGTTAGGTCTGTGGTGGATGGCAAATATTGCAGTAATGAGTTTCTACTAGGTAGAAAATCCATGAACAACTCCACCCATTTTAAAAGGTTTTTCAGGTGCGCCTGGGTGGCTCAGTTGGTTGAGCAACTGCTTTCGGCTCAGGTCATGATCCCGGAGACCCGGGATCGAGCCCCGCATCGGGCTGCCTGCTCAGCAGGAAGCCTGCTTCTCCCTCTCTCACTCCCCTTGCTTGTGTTCCCTCTCTGGCTGTGTTTCTCTCTGTCAAATAAATAAATAAAATCTTTTAAAAAAAAAAAAAAAAGGTTTTTCATTTTCAAGAATGATAAAAAAATCTTTTGCAACTTTATGTGTAAATATACTCAAGTATACACACAACTGGATATTACCATAAGAGACCACATGCGGGGTGCCTGGGTGGCTCAGTTGGTTAAGCAACTGCCTTCAGCTCAGGTCATGATCCCAGTGTCCTGGGATCAAGTCCCACATTGGGCTCCCTGCTGGGTGGGAAGCCTGCTTCTCCCTCTCTCACTCCCCCTGCTTGTGTTCCCTCTCTGGCTGTGTTTCTCTCTGTCAAATAAACAAAACCTAAATAAATAAATAAGGGTAAATAAGCTATCACTGTACTCACAGACACAATGGTATGAGTTTGAGCCCCAGGAATGCATCTCAAATGAAGGTACATTTTTTGGAGATTGTTTAAATATGACAATTCAATTCATTTCAACAAACATTTTTGACGTCCTGCTACGTGCCACGTCTCCTGAGAGGTAGTGGACCTCAGAGAGGAAAGGTTCTGCTTCTGCCCCAAGGAGCTCAAAAGTTGTAATGGAAACAGACACCCAAACCAGCCATGACAACCACTGTGAGAACATGGGCCCAAGGTAGAGAGAGAGCACAAAGGAAGGACTGACCGCATTGAGGCATCTGGGAAAGTTTCAGAAAAGGATTAGTGAGTTTTTTAAGGAAAAGGAAAAAGTTGATGAGGGGAATCATCAGATAAAATGACTGATGAAAGAGCAGAGAACATGGTATGTTCTGAAAACTATAAGTAGTTTGCTATTATTAAAAGCAGGGTGAACTTGGGACAGAAGAGACAGGAGACTTTGGTCAAGGCCAGATCTGGACAAGTCCTTTGTGGCATTCCTGTCTTTAGCCCCCAGACCTTTCTGAAGTCCTCCAGGCTGGAGGGAGACAAATACCATTTAGCCTCCCGGGTTCCACTTGCTTCTCAGCATTCCAAAAACAACTTAATAATTAATATTTTGACCATGTCAATCTAATACTTTGCAGTCATTATTCTCAGAACTAAAAATTAAAGTCTAAGCAAGCCTTCAAATCCCTTCATTAGCTCCCCTTTTCCTCCACAAAGAGTCTCTCAATCTCGCCCTCCTCCATTCTAGCACACCTGTTTCCTTCAAGGCAGGAACCATTTTGCCCAAATGGCTCCACATAGCCAAGAAACAAATTTCCTTCCCAAACTACCAGAATAAACACAGTCTCCAGTTGTGGTGAGCATAACATTGTTCTTTAGGATTCCAGAAAAACAAAGAGTGGAGATACAAATGAAACAAAACAACCTACAGCATTATTTATACTCTATATCCTCTCCCACTTCCTCTCAGACTCGGACTACAGACTATTACCCCTTTTTTCTTTCATCTCAATATTGTGTTTTATAATTCCTTCTCAATCCACCAAGCTCAAGTCTCCTCCACTTTAATAAATAAAATCTTTTTAAAAAAATAAAATTTGGGCTCCAGGGTGGCCCAGTGGGTTGGGCCTCTGCCTTCGGCTCAGGTCATGGTCTCAGGGTCCTGGGACTAAGGCCCACATCGGGCTCTCTGCTCAGCGGGGAACCTGCCTCCTCATCTCTCTCTGCTTGCCTCTCTGCCTACTTGTGATCTCTCTCTGTCAAATAAATAAGTGAAACCTTTAAAAAAATAAAATAAATTTATTTGAGGGAGAGAGAGAGAAAGAGTGCACACAAGAGGGGAACAGAAGGAGAGGGAAAAGCAGACTCCCGGGTGAGCAGAGAGGCCAATGCTGGGCTCCATCCCAGGACTCTAGGATCATGACCTGAGCCAAAGGCAGACACTTAACTGACTGAGCTACCCAGATGCCCCGTAAGGAATTTTAAACATCCTATAATCCATGTATACCCTTTCCATGGACTTGCCCTTCCCTCAAACTCCAACTCTTCTCTGACAACTTTTTATTTTTTTAAGATTTTATTTGTTTGAGAGAAAGAGAAGAGCAGGGGGAGGACCAAAAGGAGAGGGTGTGCTGAGCACAAGGCCAAAACAGGGCTTGATCCCACAACCCCAAGATCACCACCTGAGCCAAAACCAAGAGTCAGACGCTCAACCAACGGAGTCCCACCAAGGTGCCCCTCTCCAACAAACTTCTTAAAACAAGCTGTCTTGCACTCCTTTCATTTTCTCTTTGCTCGTTCTTCAACCCCCATGCTCTGGATTCTGCCTTCTTGGCCCCGCGCGATCACCCTCACCACAGTGGCTCCTAAGCCAAAACCACTGGCACTCCACAGTCTTCTTCCTACTCGCTGAGCACTTCCTCCTTTAAACCTCTGCCTTTTTCCTTTCCACCACAAACTCTTTCCTAGTCTCCACTTCACCATACCCCCTCTGCACATCACTTAAATACTGACTCCTAGGACTATCTCTCTGGACAGGTTTCCCTGAGCAGAATACTCACTACTTTTGTTCTCCCCTGCTTTCTAGGTCCCTCTATCAGGTGTGAGTCATGGAAGGTAAGTGCATGCCCATGTACTCCACTAGCCCAAAAGCTCCTGAGACGCAAGAACCAAGTCTTATTCCTCTTTGTACCCCCACCAAACTCCCCTCGCTCTTAGCACAGCACCCCAACACACAGTGTTGTCCAACAGATGTTTCTAGAATGAATAAATCAGTAACTAAAAGCTCTTATAAATTAGCTATATTACAAATATATACACATGTAATATTAAGATACTTCTGTGTATTTTTCCTACTAATGAAATTTGTTTACATATTTGACCAAATAATAAAAATTATAGTTTCCTGAGTTTCTCATAGTTACCCTTACAGCATCCAGTTCATCCAGCCTCAAAAGCTATAAAAAATTACAAGGTGCTCCTTCAGCTAAAGTAGCCAGGGTGACCACAAAAGCTAAATGCATTTCATGCTATATGACAAGCATCTCTAGCCTCCATAATGGGAATACAGAAAACTTATTATTTGGCTACTCCCAGATAAAGGAGAAAAAAGGTACCTACCTACCCAGTTAGGGTCACCCCAGAAAAAAAAAAAAAAAACAAGCAAGAAAATAAGACAGAAAAAAGTGAAGACGAGGGTTACTTCCTGACTCTTAGGACTATGTCTATTAATAAAGTATCGCATATCCAATGAATATAAGATCTTTATAAGAAGAAATTATTTAGGAAACGTCATGATTGTGCAGGAGGATAGTTTGATAGATTTCAAAGTAAAAAAAAATAAGATGCATCTTAAAAATAACAAATGCATCTTCACTGAGAAAGATGCTTCTATCCTTCAGAGACATCTCTCTCAACTCAATCTATAACGCTGGATAAAACCAAGGCCAAAGGGTAATTTCCTAAATACCTGCCACACACAATTCACTATTCTTCATTCAAGTAAGCACAGCTCTGGAGCTCAAAAACTCAGTCAATTTCTACTGCAAGATCTGTAGATCACCCAGGGTTTATGTGTCTGTAGTAACAAAAGATCTATGTTAGAACCAAATTCTCTCCATCTTGCACAGCTTTTTAAATAAGAGTCTGTATCAAGGTGGCTACAGAGATAACAGCAGCTCATGAACAAGGGGGGCAGAAAGATTAATATTATCTTCATTGAGAAAAATAACTCAGTTGCTTTCCACACACAAAAAAGAAAAAGTTCGGGCGCCTGTGTGGCTTAGTAAGTTGAAGCCTCCGACTCTTGGTTTGGGCTCAGGTCATGATCTCAGGGTCCTGAGATGGAGTCCAGCATCAGGCTCTGTGCTCAGCGAGCAGTCAGCTTGGTATTGTCCCCTTCTACCCCTCCCTAATTCAGGCTTGTGCTGGCTTGCTGGCTTGCTCTCTCTCAAATAAGTAAGCAAATAAAATATTTCTTTTTAAGTTTGCTCTAGGTTTCTGGGAGTACAGGGAGTTGGAAAGAGAGAAAGCATCAAGAAGACACATATACCTTGCAACCTAGTTCCTGAACCACTAGAGGAAGACCCCTGTGTGTATCACACGTTCCCTCTCTACAGATGCTGATGTGTGATTGGCAGCCCCTGCAGTACTTGCTGCTTAGAGAGAAATTCAACATTCTCGTTCACGCAGGATCGGTGTTCCCTGGGTCAGACATCCACACAGTCAATGGCAAAAAATTATAATAAATCTCTCAAGAGAGATGAAATTGCATAAATAAAGAAACAGTATTAACTCTTAAAAAAAAAAAGGCTCCAAAACAGCATAAGTGGAAAAATTGAGATTAAACGTACATTAGGTTTTGTAGAACAATTCAACCTTACCTAATTTTCTGAGATAGTTGAACTAGATGTGGAAATGATACTGTCCTACCAAGGAAAACAGCACAGACAAAAATCTGTCAATCAACCAAGAACTACATCTGAGTGCCTGACGTGGCACTTTAGGAAGAAAGCTGCACACACAAGAACACCAAGTTGGACATGACCCTTGTCCATGTGAAGCTAAAAAGGAAACAAAGTAAAACAAAACACTTCAAGGACACACATCAACTCCCAGCTATTGGTAAACAAGACTTCTCCATCTACTTTTAGTCTCACACACTCAACTGTGGAGATGAAGGACACCTGAATAACCAGTGTCAACATTTCTCAGTCATTGGGTTTTCTACCGGACAGTGACTACCTGTCCAAGAATCCAATATAAAATGATATCCTTAATTTTCAGATACCATAGAAGATACTTATTTATTACAGTATTTTTTAAAATGTTTTATTTATTTATTTGAGACAGTGAGAGAAAGCACAAGCAGGAGGGAAAGGCAGAGGGAGAAGCAGACTCCCCACTGAACGGGAGCCTGATGCAAGACTTGATCCCAGGACCCCAAGACCACGACCAAGCCAAAGGTAGATGCTCAACCACACTCAACCAACTGAGCAACCCAAATGCCCCCTACAGTAATTTTATTTTTAAACAGCACCTTCAGTCTCGCCTGTCAGAAAATCCTATAGGATCTATGCTGATCAGCATCAGAAAGTACTCAGTTTACCTTTTTGCTTTGTTAGTTTGCTTTAGTGACTGAAAGGGACTATTGAAGTAGACTTTGGCATAGGATTAGTTTTTTTTTTTTTTTTAATTCTAGATAGGAATCAAATGGTGAAAAGGAAAATGTAAATGAAGGTAACTTTTTGGTTTGAGCACATAATTACATTCTTTTTTAGGAATGTAAGCAGACTAGAATCTCATTAAATATTTGGTGCCCTATTTGCCCCTAATACTTATCAAATCTGAAGGCATAATCCACAATGTACGATGCTTAAAACCGTGGAGTGCTGCAGAGAATGATAACACCCCAGACCAAAAGGTATCTCCAATCGCTATCTGAGCTAACCTTCTGCCTCCAATGCTAAAGTGGTCGTGAAAAGTGATAGCAACAACATTTTAAAGAGCATCATGAATTCTAGTTTTCTGAGAGTCAAATGAGCAGGAGTGAAAGAAGGAAGATTAAAAAATAGGGGAGGGAAGAGAATGGAAATTAAAAACAAAACCATCATTCTATTCAATTACACATATTACTTGCTTTTTCAGTATTAAGCACTAGTAGTAGTTCCTCTGTCTCCCAATCAGTGACAATATTAGTTACTCCTTGGCAACCAAAGAAAGACAGAGGCATCACCGCCCACCACTCTCCTAAACTTTCAAGGATTTAACGTTCAAGGACGCAACGGAACTAACCATAAAAGAATTTAAGAATGTCAAGAAACAACTAAAACAGTAAGAGATGTACTTCATTTACTCAGCATCTTCAAATACAAAGTATATTCTCTAAAAATTAAATCTGAGGGGCCCCTGGGTGGCTCAGTTAAGCTTGTCTTCTGCTCCGGTGATCTTGAGGTCCTGGGATTGAGCCCCCACCCGTCGGGCTCCCCACTCAGCAGGGGCTCTGCTTCTTCCCCACTTATGCACACTCCCTCTCTTTCTCTCTCTCAAATAAAATCTTTAAAACAAAAATTAAAATTAAATTTGGGATAACTGAAGAATAACCTATCTTTAAGTTATCATTTACTGAGTATGCTACATTTAACTTAAAATGCTATTTTCATGTTGGGCACAATGCAACCTTTTGTGGTGACCCTAGTCAGTCATTATAAAGTCACACTCTGGGGTGTGGATACCTGGGGGCTGCTTGCCTCCACAGTAATGCACACTTCCAGTTATTCTTCAATGTGTCTAGTTCCCTAACACTGGTTTGCAGCCATCACTCCTTGCTATCTTCATCAGACTTGCTGGTCCCCACTCTTCCCTGCCCTCTTTGAACCTGCCCACCTTTTCAGGCTCCCTTTCCAGCTCCTGCTAGTCCCTTGACTCAAACACCCTTCTCCAATGCCATGCAGTTTCCTCTATGCCAACACGGTTATCTCCCCAAACTTTCTGCTCTGTCAGTCTGATAGCTGAAAATAACGTCTTTCGGTTTCATTTGCATTTTCTTATCATGAGTGGGTTGAGCATCTTCTCACAAGTTTAGGAGCCATTTATTTGCAATTCATTTTCTGTGAACAGTCTGCTCCCAGCCTTGGCCCATTTTCAATAAGGTTGTTAAAACTCATTACATATAGTGGCAATTAGTTCTCTGTAATAAGGAGTTATGGTCCTCTCCACCAACCCCCACCCTACATGCACACTCTTTTGTCTTTTGTCTTTGGTTATGGTGTTTGCCAGGTAAAAATTCTTAATTTTTATGTAATCAAATTTAGCAGTCTTTTTCTTTTATGGTTTCTGGGTTTTGTGAAATATTTAGAAAGATCTTCCCCCCCTCTGATGTTAGAAAACAATCTGGTGTGGTTTTTCCTAATACTTTTATGGGTTTTTAATTTCACACTAAAATTTTGACTCACATAAACTCTATTCTGTTACATGGTATGAGGTTTGAATCCCACCTTTCCCAGATGGTGACTCCACTTGTGCTAACATCACTGATGAGTAAATCCATCTTTCTCCCAATGACCTGAAATGCTTTGGAGCTCTTTGCTTATGTCACGATCCCCTGGTGCTTAGGATTTGTAGTATAATGGCATTCAGGTAAACTAGAATTAGAGTGGGTGAGACTTAAGGCATTGCTTTACATCTTCTGAAAGGACCGAAATTCACTTTCTCTGTAAGCAACTCGGGGCCAGTGTTGGGCTTATGTGACTAGCCAACAAGAAGCGCTTAATGAATGTTCTTTGAATAAATACTAACCCACATTATTAAAGATGAAGCATAAATTGAGTTCGCCTAGAACCTGAAGAAGAGTTGCATCTTTGTTGACTAACTCTGTGTATGTCCCAAGAGTAACGGCCAAACTTCCCTGTTTACCCTGGCCCTTTCTGCTTCAACACAAGTCCTTCAGTCTAATCAGTAGCTAGGAACCTCACTAGAGCTGATGGACATTTAACCACAATTCACCTAGTTACCTTACAACCACTGTGGAAAATAACTTGGCAGTTTCTTAGACAACTAAATTTAAATATACACTATGAACCATCATTTCCATTCCTTGGTATTTAGCCAAGAGAAATGAAGACCCATGGCCACAAAAAGACTTGCACGTAAGTGTTCATAGACGTTTTATTCATAATAGCCCCAAATGAGAACTATACTTGTATCTGTGGACCAGAGAACTGAGGAACAAGTTGTGCTGTATTCATATGATTAAAAAAAAAAAAAAAAACTAGTCAGCAGAAAAAGGAATAAGCTACATGAAACAAACATGGGTAAAACTCAAAATAATTACATTATGTGGGAAAAGTCAGACATAAGAGAATACACACTGCATAATTCCACTTGTAGGCCTTTCAAGAACAGGTGAACTAATCGTGGTGACAGAAATCAAACCACAGTCCCCTAGGGAGGGAGAAAAAGAGGAGAAAAGGCCTTTCTGGAGCCATGGGAATGTTTTAATAGCTGCTATCTTCCAGGTGGTGGTCCTGAACCAGCAGCATCTGGGCATTGCTACAAAAGTCAGTTCTCGAGTTCCGGCCCCAGGCCCACTGAATCTGAAACTCTGGGGATGGGCACAGCTTCCTAGGCTTTGAGAGCCAGCCTGGTCCTGACGTGTCCCTGGAGGTTGAGCATCACTGTTCTATTGGTTTGTAGCAGGGACTAGATAGGTGCATACAATTGTCAAAGCTCATCAACATGTTGGCTCAGGATCATATTATAAGTAAATTATACCTCGATTTTTTTCAATTCACGTACAATTCTTTCAATATTATCTTTAACTCCCCACAAGATAAGAAATAATAAAATAGATTAATAAATAAATATTATCCTTAACCCTAATGTGTCTCCTTTTCTTGTTTTTCCAACCTTGATAAATGGCAAAATAATCCAGCTAGGAGCTTAAGTGAGAAACTTTCTCTTCCACTCTCTCCCCTCCTTTGACCACGTAGTTCAATTCCCTCCTTGTCCAATTCTATTTCTATCAGCTCAATGTTTTCTTGCTGCTCTTTAAAAGACCACAGCTCACTTCTATCTGTCTCAAGCATAAAGTCTATGCTCCCGAGCAGGGAATCAAAAACCTTTGGCAGCCTGGTCTCAGCCCAGCATATCCAATCTGATCTCAAGCCCCTTGGACCTTACACCACCCCAACACTGGCACAGTCAGGATACTGTGAACATGCCAACTATGTTCTTGCCCCCAAGCTTTTGTTCAAGCTGCTTCTCATCTCTCAGATGACGGCTCTCCCACTTTTCTGCCTGGTCTAAAATCCAGCTGCAATATCACCTCTTTTGTAGAAGTTTCTTGTCATCACATCCGGACAGAAATAATGGCTCCCTTCTCTGTTCTCATGTGCAATTCATAAGTCTCTTCGTTTTTAGGATATCTCTTCATATCACTCCCCACTTATGACCTTTTAGTAGGTCCTTATTACCTACCAGATGAAGTTCAAATTCCTTAGCAGGAAATCCAGTACAAGCCTGTCTTCAGGACCCTGGATAGCTCTAACCTCCCTGAGAAAGCCCTCAAAGCACCAGGCTGTCCTGAGTTCCCAGAGTTTGTGTTTTCCCTCTGCCTAGACCATCCTCCCCTCCCTCTCCCTCACCACTTCCTCTTTCCTCATCTCCTCCTCCTAGGCTTACCCACGAAATTGAGTCCTAGAGTCAGGGTACAACAGTCAGTAACCCACTCACTAGGGGGAAGAAATAGGAGTAGACAACAAAGAAGATCAAAAGCCAGGTAAAGTGGCATCAGAGCAAAAAGAAGAGGCAGAGCTGGTCCTTCTCAGCAAATGCTGGAGCAATCACAAGGAGTACAGGGCAGTGTCCAACCCTAAGCAGCTCAGTTCAGTGGAGACTGAACAGACATACAAACCAGTTTCTACAACTCAGCATGTGATGAAGGATGCTGCTAGACAAGACAGGGCACATATCGAATCCACAGAGACACAGACTAGCAGGAGTTGTGAAATTTAGCCAAAGCTAGGGAGATCACTGAGAACAAGATGCTACTGAACTCCAACACCATTCATAGCTACAGAGTGTCAACTACTAAATTCCTGTCGAATTAGGTGCCCTGAAAGAATCCTTCAACCCTTCAGAGCCTTGATTACCTAATTACAGGATGAGAGAACTTGGTCAGATATGGAGGTTTCCTTTAGCAATAAAATATTCTCAGACAAAAGCAGAATCCCAAATACACTGAGCAGTGTATTTCAGACACTGAACAAACACATGGACTTTTTTGACATGACCCAGAAAGGAGAGGGACTTCTGATGTTCAATTACAAGGGTAAGCAAAATCAATCAATAGATGGAATTTTATATGTCATGACAGTGAATAGGACGTTGAATTTTCAAATCCTGAAAACAGCAGCTCGTACTGCAACTGTTGACACAACCTCCACTAGAGCAAATGCACGACCATAATCAGGTTGTTATGGCAACGAGAATACTTGGGTTAAAAAGAGGAAGAAAGAGGCTGTGTGTGCATAGCAGATTTTCTTACCATTCTCATTAGAAATATTTTCACTGTTTTACATGTTATCTCAAACTATAGTCTTCACATAGAACACAACAAGCTTCTTGTCAATGTTTTGGGATAAACAAGAAAAACAAAAAGAGCTTCATAAAAATTGGCTCAGGGGGGATGTCAAAGAGCATCTAGCCATTGCTTACCCCCAATTCAGCTTAAGGTATCTCCTCTAAGAAAGCCACTCTGATCTCTCCCAGTGAAATTAGCTATTTCCTCCCACATGGAAGCCCCATTTTACCTCTTCTTCTATAACAGCTTTAATACCTATCCACACTAAGGGTAACATTGTGCATTTATATGCTTCTCTCCCTCAATCCACGTCAGCTGCTTGGGAACAGAGTTGATCCTTAGTTACCTTTCTACATCCAGTGCCTAGAACAATGCAGATATTTTAGGTGTTAAACTGTTCAGTTGAGGACTAAAAAGCCAACCCTATCAAATTATAAATATGAAATCTCTCTGCAGGAACAATATAATTATGTTTTACTTTATCAAATGTATTCCTTGTAAAACATAGTTCATTTTTCTTATTATTCGTAAGAACTTCTTCTAGGAGAGAAGTTGAGAATTGAGTGCATGAGTCACAGAATGAACCAGAGGCTGGGATTCAGATTCCAGAGGCTCTATGGTTCTGCATACATCCTGTTAACCAGTCACAAGATCTGCATCCTTGGGTAAATGCCAACCTCTTCCATGCTCAGTATTCTCAGCTAGAGGTGCCTGGACCATCCAAGAGCCCCTCCTGCCTCAGAATTAGTGTAACCAATGCTTTTTTTAAAGCTTTAAAGAAATTTGAACATGTCAAAACCATTCATGGAAGGTTTTAAGGAAATGATTCTCAAGCAGGTGTGGGGAAGACGCGGAGGAGTACATGATACTCATTCCTAGAGGGGTTTTTTCCACCCACACGACTCATAGGGAGATTAATTTATCAGTTTCTCTCCTACCTCCCTGGAATACCTGCAAGGAGAGAATTTATTTATTTTTTAAGATTTTATTTATGTATCTGTCAAAGAGAGAGAACACAAGCAAGGGGGCAGCAGGCAGAGGGAGAGGGAGAAACAGGCTCTCTGCTGAACAAGGAGCCCAACATGGGACTCAATCCCAGGACCCTGGGATCATGACCTGAGCAGAAGCCAGATGCTTAACCAACTGAGCCACCCAAGCGTCCCAAGAATTTATGATGAGTATATGTTACATGTAAATAGCAGAGACAAAAAAAAAAATGAACACAAAGTGAGGTTAAAAACCATCATGTGAAACACAGAACAAGAGCTCTTTACAAAGATAACACTTAAGAGTATACTGAGTCTCACATATAAAGACTGTATTCTTTCACACACCTCAAGTTTTTGAGAGGGTAAGAATTACCAGATCCACAGAACACCCTGTTCAATAGCCTCTCTCTTGATCTTCCCCTTCCCAAAGCTGCTCCTTATCTGCCTTCCCCAATTTCAGCAAATGTCATCGCCATCCACTTACTCAACCTCCTACCCAAATCAGACTTTTGTGGGGTTTTTTTAAAGATTTTATTTATTTATTTGACAGAGAGAGGGGTCACAAATAGGCAGAGGCAGGCAGAGAGAGAGGACGAAGCAGACTCCCCGCTGAGCAGAGAACCCCCATGCGGGCCTTGATCCCAGGACCCTGAGATCATGACCTGAGCCAAAAGCAGAGGCTTTAACCCACTGAGCCACCCAGGTGCCCCCAAAACAGACTTTTGAGAGTCATTTTCAATCTTTCACTCTCCATCACATCCAGACACCCAACTCATCAGCAAGTTCTACCTTTGATACCCCCAAAATACTCCTCTCCTCTGTCCACATCTCTCCTTTTCTACTGTTACTACCTTAGTCTAAGGTTAAGGACTGAACGTGTGCCACCAAAATTCTTATGTTGAACGTCTAAGCCCCAGTGTGACGACATTAGGATAAGGCCTGGAGAGGCGGGTGGTAGCTCAGTTCAGACAAGGCCACAGCAGTGGAGTCCGCCAGAAGACACTCTGCTATGTGAGGACACAAAAAGAGGGAAGCCGTCTGCAAGCCAGGAAGAGAGTCCTCACCAGAACCTGGACATGCTGGCACCCTGACCTCAGACTTCCCAGCCTCCGGGACTAGGACGAACTGACTAAGCCACACCGTCTATGGAATTTCAATATAGCCACCAAAGCTAAGACAGGAACCACCACATTACAATAATCGTCCATTACAATAACCTCCTTACTGCTCTACAAATTTCTTAATTTCTTACCATGCACACAAGACTCAAGAGAGAGAGACCTTTTAAAAACACAGCAAATCATGGTAGGTCCTGCTTTTTAAAACCTTTAACTTTTCCCTTATCTTTCTGCATGTCATCACATAAGTTATGACGGAGATTTTTTGCACTTATTCATGTCCTCATTAGAATGCATCTACCAGTTCTTACTCACAGAGCTCTACACTAGAATTCATCCCAAGAAGCTTTATAGACTACTACCCAATCCTAAGCCCCTTTTTTACACATCAAGTCATTTACAAAAACATTAAATGAAAACGGTCTCAGCTCCTGGAGTATGCCCAAAGTTCCTCCATTCTAAGAACTAATGTCTATTCCCATAGTTTTCCTGCTGGCTCAAACAAATAAAGGTCCCCAAGATTATTTACATATTTAGTTATTTGTTAAGACCTTTAAACTAGAATTTAAGGTATAATCTTTGTCAAAATATATTTTTAAATCTAAAATACAATAGCCACCTGTTTCTAGTCATTCATATAGTTATTTATTTCTAAAACCAAGCTAAGTACCTAAGTATTCCACACTTTTAAAAAACAGATCTGCCATAACTAATCTATAATGTTCAGAATTCCCTCTGGAAATTTCCTTACAGGTAAAAGGCTAACAAATTGCCAGGCTTTTATTTTGTTTAATGCTTCTCCAATTTCACCCTTAACTTCTTTTAAAACGCACAACTGCTATTTAGTTCGAACTATCCACATAAAAATTCTTATGAAATAGTGTAACTGTGAAGCTGATAATGACTGAATCAAAATCTGGGTCTTCCTAATAGGGAACAAAGAGCACTAACCAGAGAACCACCCCAAACGGTTATACAGTTTTACACAGACAAGAAAAATAGCACTAAAACTTATTGTGTAAAATGGGTGGTTGGACTACATTATCTCTGAAGTCCCTTCCAGCACTAAAATTAAGTTCAAAAACAATAATGACAAGTGCTGACATTTACAGAGCATTTTTGCCTCAGTGTCCCAGGCACTGTGCTAGAAGCTTTTCATGGATCAGGAACAATAGGTCTAGAAGAATGTTACCATGAGACACTTCTCTATTTTAACTGCCTTAACATACTAGGAACATAGATGCGACACAGACCCTTTCTAAAAACTGTCTCTGGTATGAAGGAAAACAGATACGGAAGGCCTTAAGTTACAGGACTTGCTTTGTTCCCTGGGATTGGGAGAAGCTGACTCTTGTATGAAGTTGTTCCTTAAAGATCAGATGCCTAGAGCTGCTAGAAGGGCATCAGGACAGAAACTAGAGCCCACTCAACTAGTCCTGCTAGCCCAGGGAACAGCTCCTTGCCAGACTGATGAAGACACAGCATCAGAGCTCATCAAGAAAGCAAGAGTGAACATTTTTTCATGTGCCTGCTAGTCACAATCGCCAAACTGTGGAAAGAGCCAAGATGCCCATCAACAGACGAATGGATGGAGAAGATGTGGTTCATATATACAGTAGAATATTACTGAGCCATCAGAAAGGATGAATACCCAACTTTTACATCAACATGGTTGGTACTGGAGGAGATTATGCTGAGGGAAGTAAAAGGAGAAAGTCTATCATATGGTTTCACTTATTTGTGGAACATAAGGAATAATATGGAGGACATTAAGAGAAGGAAAGGAAAAGTGAATCGGGGGAAGTCAGAGGGGGAGATGAACCATGAGAGACTGTGGACTCTGAGAAACAAACTGAGGAAAGTCTTAGAGGGGCGGGGGTGGGGGGATGGGTGAGTGTGGAGGTGGACATTAAGGAGGGCATGTATTGCATGGAACACTGGTGTTGTACACTAAAAAAAAAGAATCCTGGAACACTGCATCAAAAGCTAATAATGTATTTTATGGTGACTAACTTAACACAATTAAAAATAAATGAACAAATTTTAAAAAAGAGAAAGAAAAAGAAAGGAAGAAAGGATCTCTATAGAAATGAACAGCAACAGGAAGTTCGAGAGCATTAGCAGCACTCTGATAGGCCTGGCAATCTGAAGGGCCCTGGTAAGAGGGATCTAGAAGTACAGGATGTGGCCACGCCCAATGTGCAGTCTTGTGGCCCTGTGGTCACATCTCAGTGTCCAGCCACAGGGTTCTCGGGGGCAGAGACCTTACCATCTTTTCAAATCTACCCTCAGGGCATAACATAGTCTTGGACCCAGAACACAGGAAGCACTTCATAAATATTTGAGGGGAACCGTCAGTAACTCATCTCCCTGGAAGGTATTTATTCCACTTAGTGGCCTGTAGCTATAGTCAGCTTTCTAAAGTGAGGTCTGGAGACCTCTAGTGGTTGCCCACTGTTCACCAGGAGAAGTCAAAATCTGAAGGGCAGAGGGAAAAGGGCCTAACTCGAGGACACAGGTTAAGTCCTGAGGTGAGTGAGACACGAGTGTGAATGCTATGATAGAGTAAACTAAAGAAGTTTAAGAAGAGGACATTTTTAAAAGTGCAAGTAAGATGAAAATGGAATCAGTTTATCTGGAGGAAGAGACACATCCGAAGAAAGCAATGGTTTCCTAGTCATCCATTTTATCTTAAGAGTACCAGCAGGGGCGCCTGGGTGGCTCAGTTGGTTAAGCGACTGCCTTCAGCTCAGGTCATGAACCTGGAGAGCCAGGACCCAGCCCTACATCGAGCCCCACATCGGGCTCCCTGCTCAGCGGGAAGCCTGCTTCTCCCTCTCTTGCTCCCCCTGCTTGTGTTTGTTCCCTCTCTGCCTGTGTTTCTCTGTCAAGTAAATAAAATCTTTAAAAAAAAAAAAGTACCAGCAAATTTGGTTCGGATCCCTTCAGCATCACATGAAGTTTTCAACCTTTTTAGCTAAATATAAATGACTGGTATGCTAGAGCACATTGCTGTTCGACAGACTATAAGAGAATAAATTGGAACAACTTTGGAGAGGAAAAAAAAAAAAAATCACCCCTTCATAAAAGCTCAGCATGGAAGAGAAGAAGGAAGCCTTCCCCGTATCGTGCACGCAGTACCTTGTTCCCCAAGACAGTGCACTCGCAGGCTCACACCAGTCATTCGGTATCTCACTTGGGGACAATGTTGGTGAATGCTAGAGAGCCACCGTGCTTTCAAACTTCTGAGAGTCTCACCCTGAAAGGGAAAATCTCCAGCATCTTTTTTCTCAGTAAGGAGTCTCTCTGGATTCTGGACTCTGGAACCACTTTCCTGGGATTCCTATCACAGGTCAATGTTTTACGAATTAAGTCAGCTTAAGTTACTTAAGAGCTCCACATCCGTTTCTTCCTTTATAAAACAGAACAGTCTGCATCAAAGCTGTGAAAGTAGATGAACTGTACATTCCAAGAACCTAGTAGAGTCATGTACCTAGTAAGGAATCAGGAAGTATTTGTTTGATATCCCAATTAAAGGGCTAAAAAATGATCTAGAATGACCCAAGTAAAACCAACAAAGAGGGGTGTCTGGGTGGCTCAGCTGGTTAAGCGACTGCCTTCGGCTCAGGTCATGATCCTGGAGACCCAGATCAAGCCTCACATTGGGCTCCCTGCTTGGCGGGAAGCCTGCTTCTCCCTCTCTCACTCCCCCTGCTTGTGTTCCCTCTCTCTCTGTGTTTCTCTCTGTCAAATAAATAAAATCTTAAAAAAGAAAAAAAAAAAAAAAGATTCGAGGTCTTTAACAAAGGCAGCAAGAAAATATACTTTAGAAAGAGCTTGCACGATTCTATGATATTCTCTGAAAGTGCAACTTTTTTTCTTCTATTAACAAAATAATCACACTCAGTTGAAATTACGAATATTTAAACTGCCCTAAAGATAGGTAATTGTTATAGAAGAAATCTCTAACCCACAAATTCTACTTACTTAAGAACTGAAGAACATAAAGAGAGGACTATTTTCTATTTTTCTTTACAAAAGCTGTTACAATTTTGCAAACACTCAAAAATAACTGTGAACATACTTCTAGGTGTGGACCAAACGTTAGTGCAAGGATGAACTTTGAGGGAGAATAATCAGTAATCTTATTATACATAAAGCACTTTAAAAAATCTATGAAACCTAGGAAATGTCTAAGTCGTTTGGTCAGCTTTATATTGGAAACAGGAGTTTAGATCAAATATGAGGATAAAGGGCGCCTGGGTGGCTCAGTGGGTTAAAGCCTCTGCCTTCAGCTCAGGTCATGATCTCAGGGTCCTGGGATTGAGGCCTGCATCAGGCTCTCTGCTTGGTAGGGAGTCTGCTTCCTCCTCTCTCTCTGCCTGCCTCTCTGCCTACTTGTGATCTGTCAAATAAATAAATAAAATCTTTTTAAAAATATGAGGATAAAGACAGTTGCAAAAATGGGAGATGGGAGTTGAGACATCTCAACAAAAGAAAACTGCTTCATTACATGTATCAGAGAGAATAAAAAGTTCATTTCCCTGAGACACTCACTCCTTTCCCTCACATGGGTTGGGGGTGGGGGGTAGTAAGCCAACTGCCCAACCAGCTATTTGACCAGTTAGATCTCTGAATGATATTATTCACAGAGAAGACTCAATGCTTTGGGAGAAAAATGACTCACACAATGGCTGAAGTGCACCTATTTTTTTGGTTTGGAACTCTACAGGGTCATGGCTTGAATCAATGTTTTTCTATTAATTCAGTTTATAGTTATTACTGGGAGATAATAACTTGAAATAAAGTCAGGACTTATACCCAAAATACACTTATAATCTATTAGTGCAGTTCCGTCTATAGTCACACTGTCACCAACCATACGATGTTCTATAATAGAAATTGCACATTTGCAAAATGTCCACTAACGTTGATGTTGCATTACAAATGATCAAGGGGGAAACTTACAGAGATGACTTAGAAAGGAAAAAAGAAGCCTTTTCCATTCAGTTTATCTGTATGTCATAGTCATAGTCAGAAACTCTTTACCAAACTTTCAATAAAGCATATATGTAGGTAATAAAACCCATATAACTTTGTTCAGCAAGATTTAAGAAAGGACACACTTTTAAAGGGATAATTGAGGGGTGCCTGGGTGGCTCAGTCAGTTAAGCGTTCTGCCTTAGGCTCGGGTCACTATCCTGGTGTCCCAGGATGGTGCCCAGCATCTGGCTCTCCCACTCAGTGGAGAGCCTGCTTCTCCCTCTGCTCCTCACCCCGCTCATTGCTCCCTCTCTCTCTCTCTCTCTCTTAAATAAGTAAAATCTTTACAAAAATAAAGAGATAATTTAAGAACATAAGAAAGCGCTACACAAAGCTACCCAACAATCACGTGATAACAGGACATACAGCGGGAGACAGAGCCAGGGGTGCACCTTCTACAAACACCTTGGACAGCAGTATTCTGAAGCCCTCCACAGAACTGGGAGCATGGTCCTCAGCAGTACCTTTGAACCTAGGTATAATTTCCATCTACATCTTTTCAGTGGCTCCCCATATTCCACCTTCCCCACTGGCATTCATCTAGCCAACTTAAAGGATGGAGAGGGAAAAGGAAGGGGTAGGATCAGCGAGAAATAAGAGTCTGAATGAGAATCGATTTCAGGGGGGGACAGTGCAGCACTGTTATTTCAGGCCCTTTTATTACTACATTCCTGGAAAAGTCAAGTAGATAGCCGAATGCTCTGCTTTTTCAGGAAGGAGTTGAGTGCCCAGTGTTATAGGAAAATAAAAATCCACAGGAAAGAAAAAACCTGATATTAATGGAAAACTTATAATTTCTATAATTACATGTAATTATATAATATTGCCGTCATCGGCCCCATTTGATTTCTACTTCTCTATCTTTCAGTCTTCACAGAGCTCTTAAGTCACATTCACATGTTGAAACATGGTTTAGTAAGTCAATGCTTTGCAACTTGGAGTATTTATTATAATAATTCTCTGTTGTGTCTGAGAAGGTAAATACGCCAGATGGTCTTTTTCAGCAACAAAGTAGAACAGACTCTGGAATGTACTTGAATTTGCCCAGCCCAAAAGGGAGCCTCAGTAGCCTACGGACAAAATTTTGAACTACATACCCCAGGACAAGTCATGAAAAACTTGCACAGAGCAATGAACCTAGCCAATCGTAACCACATAAACTTATATTCTTTTTCAGTTATTATTATGCATAATGTTAAGTGGGAAAAAGTTCAAGAAAATATTCTAGAGATATGTTTTCTTATGTAGAGAGTCATACTGTAAGTGTGTAGACAAGACTACTCTAAATTTTACTTCATCACATGTGATCATCTAAGTTAGTGTTTGAAATTCGAATGCCTAATAACTAAATGTAATATACGGACTTTGGATTCTAATTTGAAAACACCTAGGTCAAGAGACCATTTCTGAGGTATAAGAAACCTGAAACAGGCTGGATACCATAGGACCCCAAAGAATTGTTAACAATTAACCACCAGGGGTGCCTGGGTGGCTCAGGCATAAATGTCTGCCTTCGGCTCAGGTCATGATTCCAGAGTCCCTGGATCAAGCCCCGCATCAGGCTCCCTGCTCTGCCTTCTCCCTTTCTCACTCCTCCTGCTTCTGTTCCCTCTCTAGCTGTGTTTCTCTCTGTCAAATAAATAAATACAATCATTTAAAAAAAATTAACCCCCAAATTAACTAGTGGTTCTTGTAATTATTGTTAGGTGTGATCATGGTACAGTGGTCATGGGAGAAATTGTCCATACCTGCTAACATATGCAGGGATGGAATGAGAGTTGCTCTAAAATCGCTCAGCTAGGAATCCTGGGTGGCTCAGTGGGTTAAAGCCTCTGCCTTTGGCTCAGGTCATGATCTCAGGGTCCTGGGATCGAGGCCCGCGTCGGGCTCTCTACTCGGCAGGGAGCCTGCTTCCCCCTCTCTCTGCCTGCCTCTCTGCCTACTTGTGATCTGTCAAATAAATAAAATCTTAAAAAATAAAAAAAAATAAATAAATAAAGTAAAATAGCTCAGCTAAGAAAAAAAAGTTAAGCAAATGTGGCAAGAGCCTTAATAATTATCAAATCTGGGTAACAGGTTTATGGAAGTTCATGCATTATTTTTTCACAGTTTTGTGTAAGTTTGAAGCTTTTCATAATTTTTAAGAGCATTTAAAAAGCATTTATTATCCAGAAATACCCCTAAAAAGACTCTGAAAAGACAAGGCAAAAAAAAACTTGCATTATTTTAAAAAATTAAGTACAAAAATTATAAAACATTTTTAGATCTATTCTTTTATACAGCTACTCAAAATTCCATCTAATATTTTTAAATCAAGACCCTGTTAAAATTTTATACTAAATGGTGACTCATAATGTTCTCTTCCAAAGCAACAAAATAACTGGTGCCCAAAAGACATGTAAAAACAGGTGTGCCTTTCACAAAAAGCAGCCTTTTTCCCTGCTACAAATTTTTAAAAACTCACAATATATTTTTCTATCTCCAAGGCTTTTTAAAATGTTTCCTTCTTCAGAGAAAACTATGAGAAACCAGCTCAGCAGAATTTCTGCAAATAATGCAAAGGTAAAATACAGAGTGCTTTCTCCCAGCCAAAAGGACAAACAGGAGGGGGAAAATGAACATTTTCAAAAGCATTTTGGAACCTTATTCCAGCTTCGTCTTTGCTCAGCTCTTTTTCTTCCCCCCAAAATAGTCACATAACTGTCCTGTCAAAACAACTCTTGCCCATTCTACCTGATCACATTCCAGAGCGGCAGCTTTTCCTGGATTCACTTCACAATCACAAGCTGCTCAGAGAGCACCTATCAGACTGAATATGATCATCTGCTCCTTCCTTTTTTCCTTTCAGGGCATACTGCTGTCCATCAGGAGAAGTAATTAATGGGTTGATTATGTATGAAAGCGTCATCCCATCAGTTTGCTGTCTGGTTTGAATAGCTCATATCAGCTCTTCATTCATGCGAAGTATGCTCCCTGTCCGGAGAGATGATAAAGCCCTACTTCGTTCAGATTTTTCCCTCACTATTCACAAGCCGGTATACCAGAACTATGTGTTGCAGAGGCCCGGGGAAGACAGAAGAAAAAACCCCCTCATCCTCTACAAAAAAGAAGCCAAAGGACTGAAAAGTTGGTAAAGGGGAGCAAAGGAAAGCAAGACAATGCAAGAGAAGAGCCAGACATAGGGTCAGAATAATTCTTTAAAGCAACTTGATTCAGGGGCATGTATCATTCTGAAATATGGACAGCAGAACTTTTCCGGAAGGTAAAACCATCTATGCAAAGGGCCCGGCTTCCTCATTGCTGAAACGTTCAATGAATTTTTAATAAGTTCTAAACACTCAAGTTGTCTGTGGTCAGATCAACTGCTGTGATCGGATAAAGAAAGGCAAAATTCACCCTCGATCTCTATAATCCTATCCAAATGGAATCTTCGTCTGTTGCGTGCTGTCTTAACTAATGCTACGGGATTACCAGGAATACAGATAGAGAGAGACGCTGCAAGAAATCAGACACAGTGGTGAAGGAACACACGCAAGGAAAGTAGAGAAGGCATTTCAGGTACCGGAGCTTACTATTTCCAGCAAGAATTAGATTACTGAGCTTCAAACACCCCACTGCCAGGTAAGATTTAATTTTATAACGTTACTTTATACTCTGACTACTGAAACTAAACCTGGTGATGCTGTGAACGAGCCAGGAGATTTGAATTTCATGCGATCCTCCCTTAAGCTCTATGCAGATTTAAGCCTTCTGAGGTAAACACTTGTTTTTACTTATGCTGCATAAACTGCTCATTCATAACTAGATAAAAACAGCACCAGAGTCTCATTCATTTTTCACCGGATATGTCCCATCTTTGTCTTCATTTTTAAAATCCCAATTTTGTTTTATTTAATAGCTTGAACAAAAAATAAATGCGTGAAGAGAGCCCTGAATGGGACACAAGAGTCATTCATAGATGTTATATACCAGACATATTCAGATGCGACTTGTTTCCCAGGGCACTTGGTAAAACAAAGAAATATTAATGTATTTTCAGTATTTCTATTAATGCAAGAGAATAAAGCTCAATAACTGATTTTTGTCATTACAAAACAAGAAAAGTGGTGATGTCACTCTCATTCACACTAAAGAAAAACAATCTCTGGCAAACCAAGGTATGGCAGCCCAGTAGAATGGGGTTAATAGACCCTAATGGTACTGGGCACACTGTTGTGCCAGACTAAATAAGGACATTTTTCTGATTTAACAACAGAACAAAAAGATGTCTGGTATCTTAACACCTCAAAACCTTTTACTCAGGTCAATGGTCCAAAGAGCAAAATGTAAAGAACTACTGGGGCCATGAAAGAATTTTAAAAGGTACGAATGCCTTCTAGAAATTCCCTAGAAATCACTCCATAATGAGACGTCCTGGGAGATTTACATATTAAAAAAACAAAAACAAAAACAAAAACAGAAGAGATAGAATTTTAATTCCCTAGATTTTTATCCAAAATTCAACTATATTAGTTTGCATATAAATTAAATAGGAAAAGTTCAAAGCTTAATATGTTCACAAAGAAGCCCTAAAATTAAAAAAACAAATTTCTAATATCTTAGAAGACAAGAGATAAAGGAAACAATAAAAGCAAATCACACTTAATAGAGACGATCTGATAATACAAGTTATCAGAAGTAATTATTCAGTACCTATCTAAAAAAACAGTCAAGTTTGAAATTCTTCTCTTCCATTTGACTAAATTCTTTCTTTTTTTCAAAGCCTAATAGTGTGAATTACATGATCCCTGACTCTTTTTGAAACAGTCCATAAAGAACCTGAAGTACCATCTTTTGCATCGGATTTCATTACAGAAATTTACTTGTCATTTTCCAGTACCAAAGCAGCAACTTACATACAAGCAGTAATGCTATAAGGTACCAATTTATTTCAGAGAAAAGTCTTTATTTCAAAATTTCAAAATATTCCTTTTTGTACACCAGCCGTACCTAACAAGTATGGTTTTTTACCTACATCCAGACTTACCTGAACGCTTAAGGATTCTTTTCATCTTTTTTCTCCTTATTAGGATATCGTATTTGATAAACTGACATGCTTTGAAAATAGTCCTATATTTATAAGTGAAAAATGTCACTATTGCAACTCAATAATTAAGGAGTTTTTTTTTTTTTTTAAATTAACTTGGGCAAAAAATGAGATTCACAGTACATGCTCAAACAATTTGCTTCCATAAACAGAACTGAAGGGGGCATAAAATTATACTCATGAAGTCTTCCAGATTTAATTTACTCACTGGAATGCAACCAGTTTGGGGACTCTGCTTCTACAACTTCCGATGACAATGATGGACAGATACCTACCTCCTCCCCTGAGGCCTTGGTCAGCATCCATCTGACTTTCTTTTCTTTTTCTTTTCTATCTAAATCAAGGGGTTTTTTTTCTCTCTAATAATGTATTCTGAATAATAAACACTAAGGTTTAAATAACAGCTTCCAAAACACACACACACATACACACGTTCTACAGCAATTTGGAACAACCTATACTTTCTTCTTCATTTTAGTGAAAAAGTGAAAAAAAAATTACTTTTTAACACATCATTTAATGATGTGTTGAAATACTGAAAATTGCTTCAAAGTCAGCATCTCATGAGTACAAATGGATAAGGAATTTTATGCTTATACCTGAAGATTTGGTTTATGGGAGTTCTCCCCTTGTGTTGATAGACTGAACAATTAAAGAGATTTTGAACATTCTTGGGAAGTATTCAGTGACTGCCTAATTGTTTCTGTAATTTAGAATGTATTTCATGCCCACATATTATATAAAAGTATTACAGAAGTAACATAATTGTGTAATATTGGATTCTTGTCATAGGGATGGGATGGAGCAAATATCATAGCTACCATATCCTTACAATGATACCTATTACTCTATCCATAGATTCTGCTCACTTCAAATCATCCAAAAGTTATAAACTTTTGGCTTAAACCATGAGAAAATAAAAGTAGTCACACAGGTCAAAATATATTCACTTAGTGTCTTTGTTGACCTTTTTCAGACAGGCATGTCATCTTTGTCTGAAATAACAAGCAACATAATTTTGCATATGAAATTAGAAATATACCTAAAATTCATTTTTAAGTGTTAACATTTAACTTAAGAGACTGGCACCATGTAATATTTTTAACTCAATTTTAAAAAAGCACTGATACTTGCATTATTATAACTCTCAAATTTTGACTTAGAATTTTTCAAAGCATTTCTCTCATTCCAGCATAATGGTAAAGTTTTTCAAGCTGAAGTCAAAAGGGTATTTCAACTAGCCAGTATATTTGTTCCTTATCCGTAGTTAATTTTCTTTATGAAATGATCAAATTTGAATACAGATGATGGTTCATCATGGAGATTCATCTCCTCTCCAGCTTCTTCCTGCTGAGAGAGAATAATCTTTGGTTTGTGACATCACAGTCTGTAGCTAGGGAAGTGGCTGTGATATCAAACAGATGATTATATCCTTTCAGTGTGAACCAGCTACAAAAGAGACATGAGCACTGTCATTTCAAGTCATGTCACAGAGACACTAAAGAGATGCACAACAGGAAATGAGTTAGAGAAGGATCCTTTCATTGCATTTGTCACTTTCACAGCATCAACTATTAAAGATAAAAGTGCCATTTCACAGCTTACTCTGTTAATAATTTAAAAGAGGAAGTAAACATCGTGTTATTAAAACTCACAGATGATAAAATGGAAGGAAATTAAGTACCAGTAAGCAACCAAACAATAATGGAAAAGGAACGTAGGGAACAGAGGAATCTATGCAAAATTTCACTCTGGTCTCCAGAGCAATACTGCTACTACTCTCAAAATGGGAATGAAGTGCTCCAAGTGAGAAAGAGACTCCTAAGTTATACAGTGATCCCATGACATAAATTAATTAGTATACAGCATGGGGAGAGGCAGGGAAGGGTTAGCAAACATCCTTTGAAAACAATTCCTAAAATAAAAGGAGTATCTCTTTAATAAACAGAATCACTATGTTCTATCAAAGTTCTCAAAAATTTGCAAAAATAAAAATAAGTTGGGACTTAGGGCTCAACAAAGACGACAGCACGAGAGCTCCTCTTACCAACACACATACATAGACAGACCATCTCTCCCTCTACCTCTTAGGCAGCCCTAGCTGCAAAGGACAAAGCAAAACCACCAATTCTCCTGTGCTGAACATTTGTAGTTTATCCCTTGATGAGGTGCAACAGCCCCAATGCAAAACAGCAGTCATTTGTGTCTTAGCCTCCTAAATTCAGAGCCTATGTAAAGTCATAACTCCACAAATAACTACAAGCCAAATAGACATTTGTTATCTACAGTTACAGTCTGCTTCAAACAGTGGTATATTAGAGAATTATTAAAGCATTTATCCAGTCCTACGTACTGGTTAATGACTATCAGTCGATTGTCAACAGTTGTTTGAAGATCCTATCATCCCCCATGTTTCACATGGCATTGGAGGCATTAGTGAAATAATGCAAGAATCCAGCTCAGTCGGAAAACGTTACCACTTTTATAGACCTAAGGCTTGAGGTTACACTGTTGTCGTCAGAATACGTATGCCTTCTGTTTACTGCTTATCAGTATACTGATGTTGCACTGAATCATGACTTTGAGTAGCAAAATCGACTCCCAGTTCAATTATCCCAATAAAAATGTTTAACTGTTTATAGCACTTTCTTGGTACAATAGCCTAAATATGTTACTTGGTGCAATCTAAGTCTATCATGCTTAGTACACGACATGGTTCTACTCTACTTCTTAACTGCATGTCTTCCTGTGTGTTGCAGGGACACAGTCCTCTGCATACAGTAATTGTGGGTAACCTGTGGTGATACTTACAGAAGAGTTGTCTAGGAAATTTCACAGCACTTCTGATCCCACCTTTTTTTTTAAGAGAGGGAGGGGGAAGGGGCAGAGAGAAAGGGAGAAACTTAAGCAAGCTCCGCGCCCAGTGCAGAGCCAACCTCATGACCCTGAAATCATGACCTGATCCTAAATTAAGAGTCAGATGCTTAACCGACTGAACCACCCAGGTGCCCCTAATACCACCTCTTTTATAACACCCTGTTCAATTGTATTGAAAATCCATTTATGTACTTATCCTGCCTACTAAAATCTTCATCCTGTGGGTGTGGGCCTCAGGAATGAAGACCACATCTCATTCATTCTTCATCTCCAAGCACAGGACTAGTTAATAGCTGTGTTAAAATGAATGTGAAAATATATCTTAAGACATTCTCAAGTACAAGCTCATCAAAAAGGTGGAAGAATGAGGATTCTAAAATATACCCCCCCCAAAAAAAAAAATAAAATAAAATAAAATAAAATATACCCCAGCTTCACTGGTAATGAGAAAATAGGACGAATATGGGAAAGTCTCGATGAGGGGAACTTTTTGAAGGAGTAATGCAGAACTAAGAGCTATAGCAGACCAGGTCTGTTAAGTATACTTTATGATATCATGAGGTTACAAATACGGGATAGGAGATTTACCTCCTTAGACTTCTGCTGTTTTGATATATGGAAATCACATTTGTATACCATATTGTGGCGCAGGACTTTGTCAATTGTCCAAAAGGATCTAAATATAGGCCTCGCTGTTAAAAAAGTGATTACAGAAGAATTTGGACAAGCATCTTGCAAGAGAAATTGAAAAGATACTAACTACAGTCAGCTTTCTGATTCATTCAAAGATAAGAGTGGGAGAAGTGACATACTTAAATATTTTACATTTATTCTGTGTTCTGTGTGAAGAATAAATCTATGCAAGTATCTAAGTCAAATTTCCTTTGAGTTTGAAAGCCGCAGTATCATCAGATTTATCTGTTAAATCTATGTTAACAATGGTGATCTCTTTCAAAGCAGGAATAAAGGCTAAAGCCTATGCCGCACATTTTGCTTTATGATAGAATTCAAGGTAAGAAGGTATTCAAGTAGGCCAGCATTGCTCTCGAATTCATCAACATGTGTGTTAGGATGGAGTCAGCTACACTCTCGGGAAGTGCTCAGGGCATGTGGACGAATACCTTTACTGAGGCTGTTTTGATGTATGCAACTCGAGATATTTTTGAGCTTCGACATCCTATAATTTTTTTTAGCACTGTTACATTGTTTCAAACAAGATCTTAGATAAAATGTCAAGACAGAAAATACATAAAAGACAGAGCACATGAAACCTGGTTGGGTCCAGACAGAAAGCATAGAGCCCTACTAGCTAGAAGACCCCTCTTCATGCCATGTCTCATCTGCTCTCCCCTCTACACTTCTGGGAACAGATCCTCAAGTGTATTTGTTGTAATTGCTCTGCCACCTAGAGGATCTACAAAGGTATTCTCTATTTTAACACATGTATTTGACTCCATATGGACATTGCCAAATAGTGTAGAACTCCTGATTGGAGTCATGTCAAGCAATAGCTTTTTCTAGCCTAAGTGGTCACAGGCTGCCAAACACCGCTGCTCAGACGTGCAGAACGCTGCTCCATTATTCTATCGTCTCACAATGACCAAGCACCCAAGACCTAGAATTCAAATAAGTTACAAGTACATAAAAAAGGATTACACAATCTATAATCCGGGGCGCCTGTCTGGCTCAGTCAGTAGAGCATGCGACTCTTGAACTGGGGGTCATGAGTTCAAAACCCCCCCTTCCCCCACTGCACATAAAGTTTACTTTAAAAAAATAAATTGAATGAATAAAATAAATTCATTCCCTACTTCTTAAAATAAGAAAAAATAAACATCTGTAGTTCGTGTTAGAATATTCCAGAAACAGCTGAAATTAACATCTCAGAAAATCATAGCATATGCAGTTAAGAAGTAAGGCATGGAAATGAAACACAAATTTGTCATAATAGGGGTCACAACTCAGTGTAAGAAATCAACAGAATTTAATTGCTGGAAATAGCAAGAGGGCCCCCTTCATAATATTCTTTCACCTATAACATTGTGCCAAACATTTTAGTTGCCTTTAGGTGATTACAGATTTGTGGACTCATAATTTACTTGACTTTGAGAGTGAGGCAGAGCTCAAGTATTAGGAACCATAGATCACTAAGTGTTATATCTAACAGGACACATTGGATAAAGCAACCTTTTTTTTTTTTTTTAAGAGGAAATATTTTCTATCCCCCCAACACATGCAATTACGGTGATCCACTGATTGTGTAATTTGATTCCACTCATTGAGCGTCTCCAGCACTATTCATTTTTTACTACGGAATTTTCTTGCCTATTATTCCAAAATCCCAAATGATTTTTATTTTGAGGCCAATCTCCCAAGTGAGCAATTTCTTTTTTCCTCCCTGACATGCTTTAAAATATTTTGAAATATATTCTTGAGCTTCTATTTTAAAGTATTTTATTAGGAATTTTTTTCAAACAGAAGACCAACACCCATGTACTTACCACCTAGTTCTAACAATTATTAATTTTTGCCACTTTTGAATTCGATTTTTTATGGCCCCTCCATAAGCAGTTCTAGGAAGAAAAACAACTTTACAACTTTATTCCTTGAAATTACTAGGTAAAGCCAATTATAATTTGCACATCATTACTAAGATTTTTAAGTCAGGAGAGGGAACTTTTGAGGTTATAATTACACAACTATCTTCATTACAAATATTTCATGTTAGCATAAATACCAAAACAGAGACAAAGACATTTTTAAAAAAAATATGTACTCTTCCTATCTCAGATGTCCAGCCAAATTTTTTGAGACAATTGTCCTAGACAATAGAACCACAGGCTAATTTATTTTCCCCCATCGTCCCTACCTCCTCTCTGTGCCAACTTCCTGTGGTGAACTGACATCCTGAATGAAGTACAATAATCAATATTACAAGGTCCCTTGAGAAGAAAACCAATTCTCACTGGTGATTTCTTATGTAGCCAAGACATACCTAAAGTCATGGTTACAAAGGTATAAACACTACAGCAAGGTGAACATCTTGTAAAATAAATAAATAAAAATGTATATTTGACCCAAGTTGGTACCCAGGAGCTAAGAAGGTTCAAAATGTGGATCACCTCACCGTGAGGGCAGCCAGAAAAACCCACTCACTTTCCTTTTTAGAAAAAAAAAGAAAAAAACAAACATCACAGCAATAATTAGATATAAAGGGAACCCAGAGGCCAGACTCCTTACCAGTGAAACAGGGAAGCATGCCTTCAGGATAACAGTGGAGAATGAGCTCCAATATGGTCACCTTAGAAGATATGGTTTCTCATATACTCCAAGACAGAAAGGTCATCTGATGGACAGGCCAACAAATTCCAAAGATGAGACAGATTCCAACAAATCCTCCCCTCACCTTCGTTCATAAGCCCATAAACCACCACATATCACAGTAAATTCCTATTTTATAGGTTCACATTCTCTCAGTAGGAAGCTATGACCGCATACTGACAGTTAGGCTGATGTAGCCCAACCTAGTGGCCTCACAGAGCACAATTCCTATGTTCGCTCTCCCTCAAGGACACTTGGAAAGAGAAGGAAATTGTTCCATAGGCAGAGACCCAGCACAAACTGGCATTCTACACAAAGTGGGCCCCTATGGACTGGTAGTATTTCCTGAGCATCCCTGAACGTGTTGTGGTCTAAGCTATTTAAAAATTGGAAACGGGGCGCCTGGGTGGCTCAGTTGGTTGGGCGACTGCCTTCAGCTTGGGTCATGATCCCAGAGTCCCGGGGTCAAGCCCCAAATCGGGCTCCCTGCTCGGCGGGAAGCCTGTTTCTCCCTCTCTCACTCCCCCTGCTTGTGTTCCCTCTCTGGCTGTGTTTCTCTCTGTCAAATAGATGGAATCTTTGGATGGATGGATGGATGGATGGATGGATGGATGGATGGATGGATGGATGGATGGATGGATGAATGAATGAATGAATGAATGAATAAATGAATGAATGAATAAATGAATGAATGAATAAATGAATGAATAAATGAATGAATGAATGAACAAATAAATAAACAAGCAAATAAATAAATAAATAAATAAATATTGGAAACAAATACTGAGATAAAAATTAAATTATAAAGTCTGGTCTCTAAAGAGTATGAGAAAAACCCATCATCCTGCCTTTTCCTCTCCCATGGCTCCTATGTCCAAGGTACATTAGAAGGCTTGAACTCAAACATAAAGACCAGTAATACTCACTTGTAACCTGAAGCCCCCATTCTAAAAAAAGCAAATGTGGGGGGGGGGGGAGAAACAGAGGAAAAAGATAAATGTCCACGTTGGGCCAGAGTAGGGAGTAGGAGCAGCAGAACAAGATGGACCAAAGAGCAAATGATAGGTGGACCTTTTGGCTCATACAACCCTCCAGGTTGCTTTTTCATCCTACAAAAGCCTGTTTAGGAAGGTCTATATATTTGAGAATATCCACATTTTTTAACTCAGAAAAAGTCATCTCTACTTCCTCTCTGCATAACAATCTGACTATAGTTTACCCCAAAGGATGCAACCCTAAGGCACCTGACTCTCAAATTCCCCTCCAAAATAAAAACTGAATTCACTGGGGGTATCTAGTGCTATGACCCAAACACTGCACTGTCTTATGACCAAATAGAAAAGAGACTTATCTAAGTACTTCACCTCCAAGTGGCTACAGCTTTACGTTAAAATTCAACCTATACCCACCTGAAAAGCAAAAGACTTGGACCAAATGCTATCTAAGATTGTTTTCAGGGTGTGTGTTCTCTGCTACTTTTGAGGACTGAAGGGGGAAAAGACACCAAAGATTCAGAACTCACCAACTTCACTCGACTAACAGCAGTTAATTTGGCACGCTAGGGAATCTTAAAGGGCACACACAGGCAGGCAATAGGGACCTTAGTGATCAAGAAAAAAAGCAACTTACATGCGGCTGTATATTTTCCTTGTGAAAACTGCTGGTCAGTAGAACAGCAGGAGCAACCCAAGCAATTTTAAATTGGATTTAGAAGAAACCATTCCAAGAACACTAACTTGCTCTAGCTAGGAATTCATTATGTGATGATAGTTTTTTTCTCCAGGTTTCAAAGCAAGAAACAACCCACTTTTTTCACTATGATTTTGAGTGTTGAGGAGGGAAGCTTAAAGACAACAGGAAAGAAAATGTAAGATAGTCTAGCTGAATTAATGATTTTTTTAAATGATTCTGTAGTGGACTAGGCTCAGTGGGGACGAGGTACCAGGATGACAAACATGTAGAGCTGAAGATGCAGGATCTTAAAGTTACATCAGGAGCGGAGCGGCAATTTCTTATTTGGAAATCATACTGTACAGTTGACAGACATGCACACTCCTACATAGAGTGGATTTAATAATATCTTTTTGTTAGCAGCCTACCCTTCAAGTACCAGTGTGCTGGGAATGTTCTAACTTGACAAGACCTTACCAAGCAACCTGTTCTAAAAAATGATTTCACTTTGCCCCTTGCTTTACTTCCATAAAGGTGCCCTGGTAGATAGTCCCACACACAAACACCCCAACGGACTCCCTCCCAAACCACATTCCCTCCAATTTCTTCCGCTGTGGTCTCATAGCCATATACGACATGAGCACAAGCTACGAATACTAAATGTACATATATGAATTTCCTGGGAGTGGTACCAGGAGACCAGGCAAAGCAGAAACGAGTACATAAAAGCCTTGGGCAGTATAATAGTTAGTCAAGTACCTCAATGGGAAAGAAAAGAGAATAAAAAGGTAGAGGTCTAAAGATAAAACCTGCCCCACAACCTGGCCCATTTTTCATTACCTCCGTACAGAGAGACAGCCCAAAAATAAGTCAAGGTATGGGCAATTTCCTTAGTTAGTTTCCAAATCCCATTTACACCATGTCAATTAAATCTTCAAGGATAGTATGAAAAATCACTAATTTGCAATGCTATATATCTCCCATAGTTAAATCTAGCCAACCGTAAAAAAATGTTATCACTAGAGCCTCCAATCAAAACTCAAAAAAGGCTAACCTAGGATTCAGAAACACTTTGCAGGTAAGTACTCTCTACATTAAAAATGCGCAATGAGCTAGAGGTTCAAATGGGTTTATGTAAGTCTATACAGCACAACTTCTATAGCTCCTCCAAGCCTTGGCAGCAATCCCTTTTTTTTTCCCCCTCAGAATTATGGGGAAAAGATATTTAAATAAGAAATCCAATAGGTAATGTGAAAAATATTAACACTAGTGATGCGTTATCACGTTTCCACATATAAAGTAGATGAATTTCATTTACACATACACAGCATATAGAGCTTAACATAGAGTATCTTTTTTGCTTGAGCTAATAATTACCAGCAGTCAAGGAAACTCATTTCCATATTAGAGCTCCTGAGTACCTCTATCATAATAGGAGTCAGAGAGATGAAATGAATCCATATTTTGTTTTCCAGATTTTTCAGTTTAAATGACACATGTAGCTAGTAACAAGGGTTAATGTTTCCATGCCATGACCAAAAGGTGCCAAACTATCCAACAAAGAAAAAAAATTTTTAAGTAGCCAAAGGAGTGTGTGTGTGTGTGTGTGTGTGTGTGTGTTCTGTTTTTGTGTTTTCTTTGTTTTACTACAAAGTGGGGGCAAAGGGAAATAATTATTCCCAAACTATGAAACAACTCATTTTCTACACAATCTACCAGTAGAGCCTACTGCTACCCGGCCAACTGTGAGCAGGAAGTTCAGCATAAAGAGTAATAACAGGTTTTAGAATCCGACTGCTACAAATTCCTACTACAGTTCCATCATATACTAATCATCTGACATTGGGCAAGGCATCTAACTTCCTCGAGTTTAATTTGCCTCCTCCATAAAATTGTCTAATACTGACCTTGCAAGGTTACTTTGAAATTAAAATGTTATACATAAAGTACCACATACCCAGCCAGGGGCTCTATAAATAAGAACTGTAACACATCTGTTTATGCCTACACCTCATCTATCCCTTCTCCCCAAATTAGGATAATTATTGTTATTCAACCTAATCCAAAAGTTGGCCCTGATTTATTTCCCAACAATGTTGCTTTCTCCATTGCAAACTACTGCAAGATCACTCCCCCTCCATTCATGCCCCAGCCAACCCCTTCTCCACTCTGATGACCCCAAGAATTAGAAATGCTGTGCTCTGGGGCACCTGGGTGGCTCAGTTGGTTGAGCGACTGCTTTCGGCTCAGGTCATGATCCTGGAGATCCAGGATCGAGCCCCGCATCGGGCTCCCTGCTTGGCGGGAAGCCTGCTTCTCCCTCTCTCACTCCCCCTGCTTGTGTTCCCTCTCCAGCTGTGTTTCTCTCTGTCAAATAATAAATAAAATCTTTAAAAAAAAAAAATAGAAATGCTGTGCTCTGGGGCAGGGAGGGGGTGGAGAAAAATGAGGAAATGGAAATATTTCTGAGAATAACTCGTTACTAAGATCTGTTCTGGAACAACACAATAACATATAGTTAAAAAGCCAAATCTAAGCCCCAAAGGTGAAACGCAATTTGACTATTAAGCTACTGCCATAGAAGTCACTTGGAATGTAGCTAATCATACACACACACACACACACACACACACACACACACGCACGCACGCGCGCAAGCGCCTTCTTACTCCGTAGCCAACAAATGCTAGGAGATAAAATAAGCATTTTGTAACTAATTAATGAGGAAGAAATTAAAGTCAATTACTGATGTTTCATCTTGTTTCACAAATGTACCTTCATTAATCCTATTTGTTGAATATAAATACATCTACTCATCAAAGAAATGAACAAGGGTCAGTGACACAGAAATAACATTTATAATTAACATTTATAAATACATTTATAGCTCTGCAAAAAAACGATAAATGAAAAAGGTCAAGTAAATATATGGTCATTACAGCTTAACCTCTTGTCTCAGGCAATTCTTGGTCTCATTCTTAGAGAGTTGGTCCCCCCGAGCCTTTAGGGAGAAACAGGTATTTGCATAGCCTCAAGATATTCCCCCAAGATATTTATTATTTACTGCCGTTGCTTTAATTTAGGCTCAAAATTCCTGGACATTCCTCCCTCTAGTATGTGAAGCTTAATCCCCACCTCCTGGACTATGTATGGAGTAGGATCAAGTCACTCACTTCTAGTGAAGAGAGCGGCAAGTAACTTTACACCGCAGAAACTTGGCAGTTATACCATCTTAATCAAATGATCAAAGTTAATATTGTTAGTAAGAAGTCATGTTGAAAAAAAAAAGTCATATTAATATCATATGACACCTCATGTGACCCAACAAGACAGGCACACCATCCTCCCCCAAAATGTGTAAGTTCTACCACCAAACTATGAGACAACACCAGAAGAACCCAAATTGAAGGACATTCTACAAAATACCTAACTAAAATCAGACAAAAAGAAATTAAAGATATACAAATTTGGCAAAGAAGAAGTCAAACTCTCTCTCTCTTTGCTGATGACATGATACTTTATATGGAAAACCCAAAAGACTCTACCCCCAAACTACTGGAACTCATACAACAATTCAGTAACGTGGCAGGATACAAAAGCAACGCACAGACATCAGTTGCATTCTTATACATTAACAATAAAAATATAGAAAGGGAAATCAAGAGAATTAATTCCATTTAGTATAGCACCAAAGACCATAAGATACCTAGGAATAAACCTAACCAAAGAAGTTAAGGACCTGTACTCAAGGAACTACAGAACACTCATGAAAGAAATTGAAGAAGACGGAAAAAGATGGAAGAGCATTCCATGCTCCTGGATCAGAAGAATAAACATTGTTAAAATGTCTATACTGCCCAGAGCAATCTATACTTTCAATGCCATCCCAATCAAAATTCCACCAACATTTTTCAAAGTGCTGGAACAAACAATCCTAAAATGCATATGGAACCAGAAAAGGCCCCGAATTGCCAAAGAAATCTTGAAAAATAAAAACAAAACTGGGCATCACATTGCCTGATTTCAAGCTTTATTATAAAGCTGTGATGACCAAGACAGCATGGTACTGGCACAAAAACAGACACATAGACCAATGGAAGAGAGTAGAGTCCAGATATGAACCTGCAACTCTACGGTCAAATAATCTTTGACAAAGCATGAAAAAATATTTAGTGGAAAAAAGACAGTCTCTTCAATAAATGGTGCTGGGAAAATTGGACAGCTACATATAGAAGAATGAAACTCAAATTTGCTTACGCCACACACAAAGATAAACTCGAAATGGATGAAAGAGCTCAACGTGAGGAAGGAATCTATCAAAATCCTAGAGGAGAACATAGGCAGTAACCTCTTTGACACTGGCCACAGCAACTTCTTTCAAGACACGACTCCAAAGGCAAAGGAAACAAAAGCAAAAATGAATGTTAGGGACTTCATCAAAATAAAAAGCTTCTTCACAGCAAAGGAAATAGTCAACAAAACGAAAAGGCAACCCACGGAATGGGAGAGGATATTTGCAAATGACACTACAGACAAAGGGCTGGTATCCAAGATCTATAAAGAACTCCTCAAACTCAACAACCAAAAAAAAGATGATCAGGCAGGAGACATGAAGAGGCACTTCTCCATAGAAGACATACAAATGGCTAACAGACACATGAAAAAATGTTCGTCATCATTAGCTATCAGGGAAATTCAAATCAAAACCACATTGAAATACCACCTTACACCAGTCAGAATGGCCAAAATTAACAGGACAGGAAACAACAAGTGTTGGAGAGGCTGTGGAAAAAGGGGAACCCTCTTACACTGTTAGTGAGAATGCAAGTTGGTCCAGCCGCTTTGGAAAACAGTGGGGGGATTCCTTAAAAAATTAAAAATGGAGGGCGCCTGGGTGGCTCAGTGGGTTAAAGCCTCTGCCTTTGGCTCAGGTCATGATCTCAGGGTCCTGGGCAGGGAGACTGCTTCCTCCTCTCTCTCTGCCTGCCTCTCTGCCTACTTGTGATCTCTCTCTCTCTGTCAAATAAATAAATAAAATCTTTTTTAAAAAATTTAAAAATAGAGCTACCATATGACCCACTACTGGGTATTTACCCCAAAGATACAGATGTAGTGAAAAGAAGGGCCATATGTACCCCAATGTTCATAGCAACAATGGCCACAAACACCAAACTGTGGAAAGAGCCAAGGTGCCCTTCAACAGAAGAATGGAAAAAGAAGATATGGCCCATAAATACAAGGGAATATTACACTTCCATCAGAAAGGATGAATACCCAACTTCTGTAGCAACATGGACTGGACTGGAGGAGATTATACTGAGTGAAATGAGCCAAGCAGAGAAAGTCAAGTATCATATGGTTTCACTTACTTGTGGAGCATAAGGAGTAATATGGAGAACGGTAGGAGAAGGAAAGGAAACGTGAACTGGGGTTAATCAGGGAGGGGGATGAAACACGAGAGACTCTGGACTCAGAAACAATCTGAGGGTCTTGGAAAGGAGAGGGGTAGGGAATGGGTGGAGCCTGGTGGTGGGTATTGAGGGCACAAATTGCATGGAGCACTGGCTGCAGGGCATAAACAATGAATCCTGGAACACTGAAAAAATAACATAATGTAAAAAAAAAAAAAAAACAAAAACAAAACCCTAACCACTATTCCTCAAAGTGTCCAGTTCAGAAAAGGCTGTGAAAACTTACAAATTAGCAGAAACTCAGCAGTTAAATAAATGCAGTGTGGTATCCAAAGTTGGAACAGAAAAAGAACATCAGTGAGGGGTGGGGAGGAAGAACTTGGGAAAGTCAAAATCCATAATATAATAATGTTAATTTCTTATTTTTGATAGATGTACTATGGTTACATAAGATAACAACCTTAAGAGAAGCTAGATGAAGGGTATATAGGAACTCTCTGTACTATCTTTATAACTCTTCTGAAAAAATACAAGAAGTATTAGAAAATAAAATGTTCAAAAAATAAATAACTGGTCCGTACGGTCACTTAGTAGTAAATGAATCCATATACAAGATATTCTGCAACTCGACCACCTTCCTCACTTGTAGAAACAGGTTCAGGACAGGCTACACAATGAGGTGCTCTTCCTGAGGCCCATCTTCTCAAGACCTCAGGAGACCACTCCAAGAGCAGATGGCCCACATCACACACAATGACCACACACAACAGCTTACTCCTCCACTCTGCAAGCTTTATAGTTGTGAACCATGTGCTGTGTACTGTGCCATATGCTAAGTAGAAAAAGATCGATCCTCAACAGACATACTCATCTCTAAACAGCAGAATGCCAGAAAGCCCAGGTGGCTGATCGTCTCTGACACCTGTGACTCACACAGTACTCCCACCGTGGAGGCAGAAATTCAGGGTAACAAACTGAGCATTCTATTCATTTTGGTTATTCGTAGTTATTCATGATAACCTTAAACTGCACTATAAATTTCTATAAAGATTAAACTCTTGATAAATAGAAGACAATGGGGCACTTGGATGGCTCAGGAAATTAAGCATCTGACTTTGGCTCAGGTCACAGGGTCCTGGGATTTTGACCCACGCTGGGGTCCCCACTTAGCAGGGAGTCTGCTTGCTCCTCTGCCCCTCCAGCCACTGACACTCTCTCGCTCTAACAGATCTTTTAAATAAACAGAAGGCAGAAAACTTTCTATAACCATAGAATTTGAAAAGTAAATACTAAAACCACATAAATTATCTACCTAGGTAGTGAGCAGTGGATGAAGAAATGAGGAAAACAATTAAGCTTTCTAAAACTTCATGATTTTAAAAAATCAGAGGCAATGTTCAAGGGACAGTAGTGACCAAGAGGATCTCTACTAAGCTCCTTTCACAAGTGCCAAGTAAACACCTGAGAGGCAGATTTAATTTCCAGGAAGAATGCTCACCACAAGTTATGGAAAGCAGTATGTGGACACCCTCACTATTCCATTGGAAACGTACAGCACACTCAGTCACTCAACTAGCCATACATATTGACATTTCAATTACATCAGTTCCATTCTCAGATAGCTGAAACTTCTATGGCCAATATAGTATCTTCCTAACAAGTCCTGTGAAGGCATTCTTTCCATTCCATTTCAGGTATGACAACACACTAGGAACACATGATGGAGTATCCTACAGGTATTTTAATCTTTTGAGGATACTACTTTTTGATCAGAAAAGGTATATTTAAAGAGGGTTTTTTACATCTGAAATATCCCATTAGTTTATGATGTTGGCTTTTCTCTTGCTTCAACGATACTGGATGGAATAGACCCGAAGACAATGAGTTTTTGTCCTCCATCACACTTACATAGCATACTCTATCCCAATAGTTTGCTTTTCTTGGCCTATAAAGTAACTCACTTTTATATAGCACTTTATAATTTTTCAAATCATTCTCCATGACCCTCACAACCACCCTGTACTAAAGCAAGGCAAGTATTATTTCTAATTCACAGCTTTTAAATAAAAAAAAATATTTTTAACATTTTAAGAGTTTCACTCCTTTAGGAACATGTACCTAATAAGTGACAACCAAAACCAATACCCAGATGAGCTGACATCTATCAGTTAAGTGCTCCTTCCCTTCCACTACCAGAATACATTTCCTACACTTCAGTCACACTACACTGACTTTACTTTCACAACCTTAAGGATTATTAATCTTAATCCCAATTCAGAGCCTCTGAAGTCATCTGTTTCACACTTTTTATATCACAAGAGGTTCTATACTGACCTTCATTAAAGGCTTTGCCAAAGTAACTTTCATTATTTTTAAAAATGTACTTATTTTAGAGAGTCAAAGAGAGAGAGAGAGCATGCAAGTATGGGTAGAGGCAGAGGGACAGAATCTCAAGCAGACTCCCCCAGTGGGCAGAACCTGATGCGGGGCTCGATCCCAGGACCCATAAGATCACGACCTGCCTTGAAACCAAGAGTTGGATACTCAGTCAGTTGAGCACTATTAATTATTACCATAGCCTTTATTATAAAACTTGAACTTTCTCCATTCTACTTTTAAGAACCTTATGTCAAGTATTCCATTAATAGTCAGTCTTACTCTCTTGACACGATGAAACCTTACATATCAGTTTTATATCAGATTTCACCATAAGTATTAATATATTATTACGACACTATCAATTATAGTTAGGAGAATGTTCACTAATAGAGCCTAAACAGAAGCTTATCAACTTCCGCTTAAATAGGACATTGACCATGAGCGCTTATTTTCTCTGCTTCCCCAAACCCCCCTTTAAATGATAGTAGTTCTCTTTTAAAAGGAAGCATGGGTCGGTGCGGATGAACAGGGAGGAGACAGCAGCAGTTGAGAGGAATGTGCTGGATGCTATTAGATGTGGGCGCACATCGATGGGCTGCTGCTGCCCATTAGACACTTAGCATCCAAAACAGCATCACGGATACAAGTCAAATTCAAAAATATTCACTAGTATTCTCTCTATATTTCTAGTAAGAATAATCTAAATGATCTAATAATTTAAACATTCCGTTCTTAAAAATGAGCTGGAGAACCTGTAGTCACTGCTAGTGAGCCAATGGCCCAGCTCGGAGGCATGAGGACCAGAAAGGTAGCCACAATAGCCGGAAGTGGGGACGGTATGGCTACATGGCTACTTGGGGACCAAAATCTGTCATCAAATCAACTATTAGTTCAGTGACTTCCATTTGCCAGGAGACAAGTTTTTATAAGGGGACCAATAACACTGGATAAAAGGCGGGCTCCAGGGTGGCTCAGTGGGTTAAGCCTCTGCCTTCGGCTCAGGTCATGATCTCAAGGTCCTGGGATTGAGGCCCGCATCGGGCTCTCTCCTTGGCAGGGAGCCTGTTCCTCCTCTCTCTGCCTGCCTCTCTGCCTACTTGTGATCTCTGTCAAATAAATAATAAAATAGAAAGAAAGAAAGAAGGAAAGAAAGAAAGAAAGAAAGAGGGAAGGAAGGAGAATCTTGGGGGTTTTTTTATTTAAAAAAAATTAAAAAGGCAGACTCCTCTGGAGATACTAAAATCCAACAGGGGAACTCCCTCACAACAGATTTTAATATAATGGAAGCACTGAGCAAATGAAAGACAAAACCTGCGGAAATAAAAATAAAGCTAACATCAGAAGCTCTCCACACAAACCATTCTCTAATGAGTATAAAATGTCTCTCCCATGACTGATGAGTATTAAAAATGATGTAAAAACAGATCCATGTGTATGAAAGGCTTTCTAACCGATGCAATCCATGGTGACATAGAGGATTAGAAGATAAAGGTCAAGCACAAAATAGTCAAATGAAAACAACATTACACAAAGCATGAAGGGATAAATATTTGCAGGGTCTGATAGTACTGAATTTGCTAAAAAGTTTACAGAGACACCAGCCAAAAGCATAAAGACTTTCTAAGACTTTTCAAGGAAAAAACTTTGAAAAAAAAAAAAAAAAGAATGAAGAAAGAAAATAAGGTATAAGCTAAATTAAGAAACTAACCAAGAAGAAAAACAGAAGAGCTACAGATACTGAAATGAAATCTAGAAAACTGAATGCTGAGACTTTTGGAGGACTTAGATGATCATACCTGGCTAAAAAGATCCACACTTCCTTTTCTCAAATCGGAGAGAAAGAAAATGGATAGGAGTAATTCTATTTAAAGAGAAAGCTAAGAAGCACTAGATAATGCCGAGGAAGGCAAGAGTAGTAACTTAAAATTATGAAACAAAGAAGTGAGGTGAGAGGTACGAGGAGAGATAGGGAAAAAAACAGCTCCAAAAGAAATCATGGAGGATCAACAAGAATCCCTAAACAAATGAAACTGAAAAGGTCACAGATTTAAAGGAAGAGGGAGAGGAATTAAAGCCACCAGGGAAGGTATAGTTTCATGGCAAGAAACACGGATGGGGGATGAGGCCCAGGATGAAAAGGATGCAGCTGGGCCAGTAAAAGCAGACAAAGGAGAACCTGCATGGAAAACAACCAGAAAAACACAGTGGCACAGAGACCAGGAATCTGGCAAACCCATTTCTAGGTATTCAGCTGCTTTTATCTTTGGAGGGTTGAAAAAAGAAAAATCAAGCCCACTTCAACATCTGCCTATAAGAAAGGGAAGATTTTTTTTGTGGTTTTACCTCTTTTTCTTTGTTGCTATTTTTTTTTTTTTTTTTTAGTGCATATGTAGTTCTGTTTCTGTTATTTCAAATGAGTCAAATACCAAAGGGAAGGTTCTTCCACTAAACTATCTTTGTAATAAGAATATATTAGTAAAAACTGATAAAATGCATACCATAGAAAAAGGGGGAAAAAATGAATTGAGTCCACGGGGACAAATACAGCTACCCTGCTGCTTCATGGGCTGCTAAGGCGAGAGGCTTTCTTTTCCCTTTTGGTCTAACTGCTGGCAAAAGCATATGGGGGCGGGGGTGGGGGGAGGAGATCAAATATCATAATTAAAATCTACCCCCACCAAAACTAACTTTTCATAAAATTACACCGTAGAAAATATATAATAACTTGAAGTGAAAATATGCATGGACAACTATGCTGACCAAATTGCAAGCTAATCATTTCATTTGTATTTGGTCCCACTGAAAATAAACAGAGCTTACAGACTTGCATATAAAAGTGGTTTTTTTTTTTCCCACATGTTTATCTTCAATATTGTTCCAGTGCATTCTGCTCGCACTGTAAACATTTTTCTAGCTCTGGTTGTCTGTGGCTTCTTGAAAGAAACAGATAGAGCATATGGCATGAATTCAATGACTCACCACTTGGGAAAAAAAAGTTGGGGGGGGGGCAAAAAACTTGCTTAAAGAGCTAATATCTTATGCCTGAATCTAAGTGAGAGTATGGTACCATTCTCAAAGTCGGTGAAACCTAAGTAAGAGCTGCAAGAACACTGTTCAGAAAGAAAAGCTGTGGGCGCAACTGTTTCAGAGGCTTACAGAAAGAGTCTGAAAAAGATCTGATCTGAGGACTCCCAATCCTACCAGCAAAAGTGTGACTTCAAACAAACGAGTACCCTCTTCCATCATACCCCACTTGGAAAAACAAGACCCCACTACCCAACACCAGAGACCAAAACAACGCCAGCAGCACCTACATGATGAAGGCCTCAGGGTGCCAAAAAGGACTGATTCTTCCAAAATGTCCCCCATGGTCTATGAGGGGTAACTGAAATCCTATCATTAGAAATCCATTTTCAGGCTTTCCTTGTATAGAGAGACATAAAAGAATAGGTAAGATACAATTTAAAGAATAATTATGCAACAAACATAAATAAACATCATCCAGGTCAAGAAGGAGATGACAGTCAATATCACAGAAGTCCCCCACCCTGACACCTGCTACATGCCCCTCCCCTCTTCATTCATTACCCCTCACCTCTCCATGAGAGAGGACCACAATCCTACATTTTCCCATAATCATTTCCTTGGTTTCCATTTTACCATGCAAATATGGCTGTCTAAATAATACAGCTTACTTTTTTCTTGTGTATCAACTTCAGGTAGAATCATACAGAGGTATTCTTGTGGCTACGCAATGTTCCTTTTACTTGACAGTATGTTTGAGAGACTCAATCACGCATTTATGTATTCATTCCACTACAAATGGACTACTCAGTTGCTTTCACCTGTGGCTCCTCTGACCAGCATCACTACAAACACTCGTACTCATCTCCTGGTGAAGATGTGCTAGAGCTTACTAGAGTGCCTCCCAAGGGTCCAAGCGCTAGACCTTCGAATTTACTGGAAAATGACATACTATCTTCCTAAGTGAACATACACATATGTACATATATGCCAACAGACATATATACCAGCTGTGTGTGCAGTAGAAATTCACTCTTTGAATTATTTCCAGGATTTATATCCTACTAGGAAAGTAACAACACATTAAGCTAGATGTATTCCTAGCAAAAAGTCCATGCTCAGAATGGCATGAGAATTGGACCAGAGGTCTACGCACCCACAGCTGATTCTAGAATAAAATATGATGCATGAAGTCCAATCACCCTGTCTTCTGTCTCCCTTCAGTACATTTGCTTAGCTAAGTTGTAACGGTGGTTAAATCCTACTCTCTACCCTTCTCTACTTGCACACAAACAACAGAGTGAAAGACAGAACACCCTGCCTCTTCTTACCTTACGTGCCTGAACACCAGCTCCAGTGGGCCTCCAGCACCATCCAGCAACCAGACCACAGTTTCTTATTTCGTTCACTCTCCCACCCTGTAGACAATGATTCTTACTGTCTACTCTCTCACACTTCTAGTACCTCCTCGGTGGCCCTCACTCACAACATTCTTACTTCACTAAGAAAACAGAAGCAATTAAAAGGGAACTCCGCAAGTCCCTGTCACATTAACGCCCCCTACCAGTATCCATGCCTCTATGTTCTGGCCTTTCCTCTGGTTACAGTCCAACAATTGTCTGAGCTCCTGGGAATGGGCACTCCCACCACTGGCTCAATATAGATTCCATCACCACATGTGGACCAAAGAACATAAATCCAGTAATTCTCTCACCTCTTCCCACATTACTTTTTGCCCACTCTTCTGGATCGTTCTATCAACAAATAAACATGCAGTTACTTCTCCCATCTTTACAAAACATGTCTTGACCCACTTCCCCCAACAGCCCATTTCTCTCCTTCTGATGATAGCAAAACTCCTTAAAATTAGGAAGTGTTTATACTTGTTGTCTCCAAAGTCTCTCCTTCAATATTATTTTTAAATTTAAGAAATGAATTTAGGGGCACTTGGGTGGCTCAGTTGTTTAAGCGACTGCCTTCGGCTCAGGCCATGATCCTGAAGACCCGGGATCAAGCCCCACATTGGGCTCCCTGCTCCACAGGAAGCCTGCTTCTCCCTCTCTCATGCCCCCTGCTTGTGTTCCCTCTCTCGGCTGTGTTTATCTCTGTCAAATAAATAAATAAAATCTTTAAAAAAAAAAAAGAAATGAATTTATCCCACCATTCCAACAAAACTACTCTTGCCAACATCACTAATAACCCCAGGTTGTTAAAGTCAAGGGTCAATTTTTTGGATGTCATCAAGTGCATTTGACACAGATCCCTCCTTCCAGGAAACATTTAAAGATACTAGTTTCCTGGGTTTTCCTCCTGCTGCTCACACTCAATCTCCGTTTGCTGATTCATTTTCATCTCCATAACCTCTAGCCACTGAGCCGCCCAGTGCTCAGAACTTGTCTACTAATAACCCCCGTGGTCACTCATGCAGTCTCGTGACTATCGCCCCCAGATGTATATCTCCAGGCCACACCTGGATCCTGTACCCCAGAGGTCTTTATCTGACAACCTGCTGGGTATTTCCTATTGGATGCTGTGATGGGACTCTTCTATTTGGCCCTCCAGATTCACCCTCCACCTTCCTCCTCCTTGTTGTGCCCTAAGAGTCTGATCTATAGGGATAACAGCAACGGGCTCCATTTGCTTTCTGGACTGCTAGGAGGTTAGGATTCTGGGAAGCCCTGGCAAGAGTGTAAGGGAGAAAAAAAGTGTAAGACCAGAGTATTTATTCACCTGTCTCCCTCCTTGAGGAGTCACCTTCACTGGCTAGATCTCGGAGGCAAAGGTGATTCATCCTGTCAAGGTCAACTGCTCCATAAGAATCTCTCCCCCAGAGTTTCAGTAACTAGGGATAGTAACATCTCTTCTGTTGCCTGCTCTCCCCGTGCTCTACTATCTATGTGCTCTCCCTACATTCCATCCTTACTTCTATAAATGATGCCTTTGTTAAAAATTCCTTCTAATTATATTGAGAATGCCATCTAGGTCCCGCAGGAATTCTGACTAACACAGATGTCGAACCGACATCTCAATAACACATGCAAAACTGACCCCTAACTATAGTCTTACCTATCTCAATCAGGAACAGCTCCCTTCTTGTAGTTGTCAGGCCAAGAATCTGGCATCATCCTCATACACCTCTTTATCTCATACCCCATATCTGCAAGTCCTGTATGCTCTTCCCTCAAAATAGATCCAGAACCCAGCCATGTTTCACCAGCTCCACACCACCACCCTGGTCACAGCCGCCATCCCTACCTTTCTGGATTATTGCAAAAGCCTCTCAACTGGCCTCCCAACACAGCAGCCAGAGAGATCCTGTTAAATATAAGCTATATCACGCTTCTCTTCAAAACCCTCTGCTGGCTGCTCACGTCACTCCATAAAAGCCAACATCTTTAATAATAGTCTACAAGGGGTGCCTGGGTGGCTGAGTTAAAGCCTCTGCTTTCGGCTCAGGTCAGGATCTCAGGGTCCTGGGATCAAGGCCTGCATCGGGCTCTCTGCTCAGCAGGGAGCCTGCTTCCTCCTCTCTCTCTG